>JBBBDQ010000833.1:1790000-1880000 GCA_037127315.1 Ascarosepion bandense
CAAAGGGGGCCAAGATTTCATCTACAGGGAAGGTGTGAACTCGATTTTTGGGATGGAAAAGGTATTGTTTATTGACTACCTTCAAAAGAGCCACACCATGGTGAACTTGCTCACTTGCTGAGTTAGTTACGAAAGGCTACCAAGACCAAACACCTAGGAAAAGTGATGAAAAAGGTCTTGTTTTATCAGGACAATGCTCCATTACAAGTCTTTGGTTTCAAGTGATGCTGTGCGTGACTGGTTGATCACACTTCCTATTCTCCTGCTTTGACTATCACCTATTCTCCAGCCTGAAATTAAACACTTGTTTTGGAACAAGTATCGCAGTACTGATGACATCTTATCTGAAACTGACAACGTTTACAACCAACAGGATGAACTGTCTTCTATGAACAGTTGTCTGTTTCCCTGGAGAGAAACAATGCAGTTATTAATAAAATGAGTTGAAATTAATGCTCTTGCATCACTCCTTCATAATCAGCTTATGAACTCTTCAGCCCAGCCTCTTATGTAGAAGACCAGAGATAGAAAAACCACACTGATATTCTGATCGAAGACGGAGGTACCAATCAATACGTAAATAATGGCGCCATCTTTTTTTTCAGGCATTATTCTGATTCTAAAAAGTCATTAAACAATAAATTCAATAAAAATCAGTCAGTCACGTAGATGACGCCTGTTGCAGAACGATAGTTAGCAATTATGTCAAGCCGACCGTTATTAGTGAAATGAGTTCGACCCTCACTCGACACTTTATTATCGGGGTCTTCTAAGGGAGATTTAATATACAGTATTTAATCCTCTCTTGATGTTAAGTTTGATAATTTCGATAAGTTCAAAATGTTTCAATTTGTTGTTAACTGAGGCAAGAAATGGCTTGTTGATTTTAATGCCTCAAAACGAAAGTGCCATCTTTAATCCTATAAGAGTATATTTTTGCCTTCCATCTGCATGCTAACCTTCTGAAGAGTAACTCATTGCGCCTTCTTGGTCAAAAGATTTCCACTTAGATGAATGAAAACGGTTATGTTGTATCATCAGCTGGGCCTTCTGGCAAGAAAATTTGTTCATTGTGTTGTGATAGGTCATTTTAATCGCCAGAATCATCTTGAACTCTTTAATTTATCATTTGTTCGTGTATTGCATATTGCTGACACATTTGGTTTAGTGCTTCTGCTCTATATAGAGAGCTTCTTCACAGAATTCTAATCAGAAACATCAATGACAACAGTTGAGCTATCGTCTCGGCTTCAATCATTTTCACCGCCATAATGTAGCTTCCTTATGACTTTCTATAAATATTTTTAGGGAAATTGTTATTATACTTTTACCAAGGTTTTTATTCGTAAGTGAATGAAACGAATTCAACCGGAATTCTAACACGACTCTCCGATTTCTCATTCTGAGACGATTTCCATTGCACCACAACGCACAACCATCATTTTCTCTTATTTTTCTATGTTTTTCTCTCAGCAAATAACATTCCATTCGAGTTTCGATCCTTATACTGACCAGCATAACGTCAGTGGCGTATGGTTTCTATTTACTGCGAACTCCATTCACACAAGTGACATAACTCTTGTTCGTTGTAAGGTCACTTCTTTTAAATTTTAATTCATTTTAATTCCAATATGATGGAGATATTCAAAGTTGAAAAGAATTGTGCAATTAAATATTTTGAACACTTGTCTCTAAGTGTTGTATATGTCTGTAACAGTGTAAGTGTGATATGCGTGTATCAGTGCGTATGAATGCAGTAAATCACTGTGTAATTTCCGTGTGCTTACATGTGTAGATTTGTATTTTGATATTAAATTGAAGTGGAAGGAAAAATGGGCCAAATATACACAATCATGTGCTGAACGAAGTTTCCAGAATACAGCGTTCAAATAAAAACAAGCTAAGATAAATATAAAATAAAATAGAAATATTTGAACGAAAGATGTTCCGTTTTAGAAGACAACTCGATATGAAAGAAGACCCTGAGTTGTTGTTATTGCCGGGGACATGATACAGTAACTGAAGCCAAAATCTAAAATTGTGCCCAGCCGATGAAATGGGGGAAAATGACAGGAGTATTGAATTACAGATATAATAATATCAACGGAATCAAAGAATTTTAAAGGAAAAAGAAAAAGAAAACGCTAAGCGTATTTATACTTTATTAATGAATTCTTTGAACAAGAAAAACAAATGTAGTGTAAATATTGAAAAATGTATTAGAGATGGGGTTAAAAATATAGAAAAACTATTTCAACAGAGGCTGTAAAAGAACAACAATGATTTCGTTACAATATAAAAAAAACGTTACTACCAAAGTACATCATGAAAATAAAAAGCATATATATATATATATATATATATATATATATATATATATATACTGTAATGGTTGTTACAATGTTTTTAAATTCATAGTATCACTATACAAAAAAATTGTCATGTTTCGAAGCCAGCCCATTATGTTTTGGCTTCTTCCTCAGGTGATTTTTTTTAGAAATGAGAATTATCTAGTTGAAAAAGCCAGTTTATTTGTGTTGGGTTTGTTATTTTTTGTGTGTTAGAGTGGTTGGTCTGTATTTTGAGTTCCGTTGACCTTTTTTCAAAGTCTTAGGGTTAAGTGTTTGTTTTTGGCAGAGTTCATGATAGGTTAATCTATTAATCTTGAGAGGGCTGATGCTGCTCGCGCCTAGCAAGTTGTTATTTGGTTTAGGGGTTGATAGGTGTTGTTTTGTTTTGGGGTTAGTTTCTCCTTAATTTAATGTATGTTATTTTGTATTGGGGTGTGTGCTTTTTTTTGTTTTTTTATTTTTTTTGTTTTTTATAAAATATATTTTTTATAAAATATATCTTTCATAAAAAAATATTTTATAATATTCCATAATATTAAGCTATTTTATAATATTATAAAATGTAATATTTTATAATGTTTAAGAAATATACTTCTTTTATAAAATCTATCCTGTATACAACATATTTTATAAATATAAAATATATTTTTTTATTTATTTATCTACTATTCTGTTGCAACTGCATTATTTTTTGTTGGTATTGTATAGGGTTTGTTTTCTTTGGGGGGTTCAAGTTGGGTTTTTTTATTTTTTGTTTACTTAAATTTTAGCGAGAAATATTTGCGATGTTTGCATATTACTGCTAATTCGTCCCTACAGTTTAGTAAATCGTTGCTATTAGGGTACTGGAGAATGTGTAGTGTTTCACATAAAGGGCAGATGTCATTAAGTGAGTTGCAAGTTCTAGTTTTTTTCTAGGATTTGCCATTTTACTTTGGGTCTCTGTTTTGAATCTTTTAGCTTCCAAATGTATGTGGAAAGGGATGTTTGGTTTCGGTATAAGCTGTTTTTAAATGAGGTTAGGTTCAAGTACCAGCGCTGCTTAAAAGTATTCTTGGTTGATCCGATATACACTTTATTTATAGTTGGATTTTCGATGGATGTTATGTTGCATTGATAGATTATTGAGGTTGTTTTGCATTTATTTTGTAGTGGGCAGTTGCTAGGGTTTCTACAATTACACATGTTTTCGTTGTTGGGTATGGTTGTGTTTTGGTTGCCGGTTTTATTTTGGTTTACGTGTTGATTTAGGATATCTTTGTTATGGTTAGTTATGATGTTTTCTATGTTGTTTGTGGAGCTGTAGCTAAGTTTGAGTGTATGTTTGTTGAAGATTTTACTGAGGGGGTTATTTGTTGGGAAATGTTTTTTAATTAATTTCAGGAACTTCTGTCCTAGTTTGGTGTTGATCATTTGGTTGAAAGGAAGTGTGTACCAAATGATTTTTCTGTTTCTACTTTTCTTGTTGGGGTTGTTGTTTGTTATGTATTGGATGTCTTTGTTTCTGTAGCCGCTTTCTTTTATTGACTTGTTGTAGAGAGCTTTGTGTTTGTTGAATATTTTTTTGTTGGACGAGTTTTGATTGATTCTATGTTCTATAGAAGAGGGTATATGTTTGATAATACTAGGGGGAGGTTTGACTTTGGGTGGATGTATAGTGGGTATTCATTGGGTTTTATGTATGGTTTGTAATTGTTGTTGACTAAATCTAAACACAAATTTAAAAGTAGCAAACTTCCTCGATATCATACTAGATATAACAACACCTACCAACCCCTAAACCAAATAACAACACGCTAGGCGCCAACAGCACCAGCCCTTTCAAGATTAATAGATTAACCTATCATGAACTCTGCCAAAAAAAACACTTAACCCTAAGACCTGGAAAAAAGGTCAACGGAACTCAAAATACAGACCAACCCTTCTAACACCCAAAAAATAACAAATCCAACACAAATAAACGGTCTTTTTAACTGGATAATTCTCATTTGTAAAAAAAATTACCTGAGGATGAAGCCAAGAACATAATGGGCTGGCTTCGGAATATGAGAATTTTTTTGTGTAGTGATACTATAAATTTAAAAACATTGTAACAACCATTACAGTATAACGCTCTACATTTGTATCGAGCAATCTTTATAAAAGTAAATGCATGAACAAAAAGGGAAATAAATCTACGAGTTCAACAACTTAGTTACAATATATATATATATATATATATATATATATATATATATATATATAAGAAATAATGTCAAATCCGTAAAACGGAGAAGATAATCCTCCCAAAATTATCTAATTAATAGACAATAATAAATAGAGAAACAAGAGCTCAAAGGATATTAATCCAAAGAAATATTATATACAGAAAAGAAAACTTAACACATAATTAAAGCGACTATAAATCATGAGGCGGGTAACCGCATTTTTGTTGTTGTTGTTACATATATATATAACCGTACTGATGACCTGTGATGCAGCGAAACAGATCTGTTTGTGGACGACTATATATTTATATATTCTGAATTAAATTAAACCATTTTATTTTTCGCGAACTAAGTAGACAGACATTTACCCGCCTGTCAAATAAAATTAGGATTTATAATCGCTCTAATGATGTGTCAGTTTTCATATATATATATATATATATATATATATATATATATATAGGAAAGAATATTAATAAAAAGTTTTGAATTTAAAAATGTACTTTTTTTTAACAGTATTTGTTTATTTTTATTATATTTTATTATACACACGCAGAAAGAAAGAAAAATACTGGATTTTAAAATTAAATACACACAAGCTAGGGTTAAATAGGGACTTAGGTGTGTTGAATCTTTACAAATATTTCAATAGCTAAAAATTTTTTTCAGGTAGTCCAAGAAATTTTTATCTAAAACAAACAGACTTTCTCTACGGACATGCCGCATGTTGTGAACAAACACACCACGTGATGTAAACAAAAAATATTCGGACGCTATCGTGAAATACGTTTCTAATTCAAATTTAAAAATCACTTGTTTCTGATGAAGGACCGAGGGCGGTCTGAAATATAAAATATAATAAAAATAAACAAATACTGTTCAAAAAAAGTACATTTTTAAATTCAAAACTTTTTATTAATATTCTTTCCTATACATATTAAGACAGTATACGTGGATGATCATCACTATATATATATATATATATATATATATATATATATATTGAAATGGATTAAATCCGGCATATATTTTATTTGTTTGTTTAAACGTTATTTTTAATGGATACTCATATTTGAGTAGATGATCTGTTTTTGTAATGAAAGAGTATATTTGTTTTTTTACAGCTACCGGCTTAAATATTTGAGAAATCTTGCTAGAAAAATCTGTGTTCACCGGCAGATATCCATTAAAACTAACGTTTAAACAAATAAATTAAATACATGTGGCATTTAATCCATTACCCTAAAAAAAATGTGTCTTTGTTTACATTAGGATACGAAACAGCAGATATGTATATTTCGAGAATCGGGAGAAATGTGTGTTTGGAATCACCGTTTGGGCTTTGTTTAACTCGGGTGTCCTACGTGGCCAAATGGGGCGCAGATTTTATTCCTAACGGAGGTTTAATTTTTTTCTCACATGATTTCACAAATATTCAAGCCGGTAGATGTAAATCAATGATAAAAATAGTTAGATATTACTATCCATTAAAAATAACGATAAAACAAGTAAATATATATATATATATATATATATATATATATATATATATATATATATATATATAAATTTACTTATTCCGTGAGATTCTTCGTGACGCCCCACGGATTGACATAGTCAAATTCCCAATTAAAAATTGTGCTAATGAGGTTTCTTCTAGGGTCAAAACCAGCATGGGTACTTTCATCCCTTCTCGGAAAGATCAGGTAAAAACTCAATCCTCTCCATCCTCAATCCTCTTGTTCGGCTGCTCTTGCACACAGGAACCACTGTTTTCGGCTATACCAGTGTGTCAGCTCTCGTCATAACGAATGTCTATTCATTGCTGCTCGTAATAAATGTGAGTCCTCAAAGGAGCAAAGTTTCTGTTTGCTGAGAAAATGAGGCACCGCATAGACTCTAACACCTTCAACTCTCGTGATTACTGGCGGCTCAGTAAATATGTATATATAAATAAGTGCAAAGTCCGTATCCCCTCTCTCTTCAATCAGTTTGGGATGTTAACATCGTCTGCTGATGATGTCAAATGCTTTGCCAGTAAATTCTCCTCAATCTGTACTCTTCACTCATCTCCAATATCCCTACCTAACTTGCCACATAGAACTGAGTCTCTGTTGAGTGATATGCATCTAACCCCTTCCATGGTTTCTGCTATATTCCCTGACTTAGATCCCCACAAAACATGTAGACCCGATGGTATCCCTATAATAGTTGTGCTCCCGATCGGGCTTCTATTCTCTCTAAACTGTATAATAAATGCCTCGCTGCCTCCTATTTTTCTGCCTGCTGAATGTCATCATCTGTTGTTTTTAAAAACTCTAATAAGCCAACCGACCCTTACAACTATCGGCTTAGTAACCTTATACCTCTTAGAGGCCCTAATAAACACTGAATTACTTCATCATCTCATCACAGGGCCTTTTCTCAGACAAGCAATACAGCTTTCGTTTTGGTCAACTGCTGATGTACTTAGGATAATTGCGGTAAGAGTCTATCATGCTCTCTATAAAAACAGTAAAGCCTGGGCTGTAGTATCAGACACCACAAAAGCCTTTGACAATGTCTGGCATACAGGTTTTCTCCACAAGCAAGAAAGTCTCCTTTTTTCTAGACACGTTTTTGAGTTGATCCAGACTTTCCTATCAAATAGTGAAATGAAAGTTATCCTGAACTCGTCTAGATCATTTTCTACTAACGCGTGTGTCCTCCAGGGCTCCACCCTTAGTCTTACGCCGTTTTTAATTTTCATTAACGATCTTCATAATGACATCAGCTCTTAACTTGCCTCTACACTGACGGCACAACCATTTACTCCTGCCTCGATATCAGTCCGACAAGATAAAAATGGCAGCTGATGTCAAAAACGACCTCAAAACCGTTGTTAACTGGGGCAAAAGATAGCTTGTTAATTTTAACACCTTCAAAACTAAGTTTCATTCCATTAATCATCTGAGAGACTTCTCTCTGCCTTCCATTGTCATGGCTGATGCTAACCTCCAGGAAAAGTCATTAATTATACCTTCGCGGGGTAAAGGTTTTCAGCTGACATGAAATGGAAAGATTATATTGAATTCATTACTAGGTCAGCCCCCAAGAAATTCGCTTCACTGTGTTGGACGAAACATTTTTTTCTTTAGAATCTATCATATATTTATAATTCTACCATTTGACCATTCTTATAATATTATTTCTACGTGTGGTCAGATACTCCTGCCATTTTTCTTCAGGTTTTTATGATCCAGAGTTGAATCAGTGCATATCTAACGACTCGCTGTTAGCCACTTACCCACCGTTGTAAAGTTGCCACTCTGTGCCATTTTTATAAATACTTTCATGGTCATTGTTCGAATGAGCTTTTCGCTAAAACTTTATGAATTTAAGCGAATACTAGACTGGAGTCGAAATCTTGTCAATTTACAGTAGAGCTTGCGAGATGTAACCTTAAGTTTCATGTTAACAGATTATTCTCCTGGACTTCTCGCCAATGGAACTCCCTTCCGGCACTAAGCTTTCCAGTCAACTTTAATCTGCAGAAATTTAAAGGCAATCCTAATCACTATCTACTGTCCTCCTGATCCCTCTTCTCTCTTTCTGCTCATTATTAATGTTTCTGTTTTTTAATTCTTTCACCTTGTTACCCCTTACGTTTTAGTGGCTTTACTGTCTTGCTTGAGGTGAAAGCAAAGCCATAAAAAATCCTTGAGTATTTCTTGTTTTCACTAGTAATCGCAATTCCTAATATAGCCCAAAAAGAAAATCTTGGAGTGTGACATCAAGGCCACTTAATGCCCAAACAGTGGTCTTGTTCTTTTAATTCATTGATTTGGTAATATTCTCTTTAAAAATTCATCCATTCGCAGATAATTGGCAAGTGCACTGTTCTGCCAAACGACCGTTGTTTATAAAAGCCTTTTAATAAGTTGTAAACAAAAGCAATAGCACAACATATTCAAGTAGTTTTTGTCTCTCATATTTCTATCAATGAAGAAATGACCACCCCCATCCAGACATTTACCTTTCGGCTTGAGTGACATTTAACAGTTTCTTTTTTTTTCTGAAAAGGCTTCATTATCTCCAAAATAATTTTATTGATTGCTTGAATTTCTATTTAAAATGTGTTGATTGTTTTAGATATAGGCAAGAAAAATATTTAAACCAAGCAATATCCGATTTCTCAAAGACTTGCTAAATAAAATGTATCTAAATCAAACTTAATTCTCGTTATATTTTTCAATTAACCAATAACGCAAATAATAAGCTTCGCAGAATCAGACCGATCCTGGATAAGAAGTAGATGTCTAACAAAGGGAGTTTGGATGAGAATCGGGTTAACAGAAAAATAAATATTATCAATTTTATGCAATTTTCGAAGGATAAAACGTTATTTATATATCAACAACAAGCACACAAAAAAAAATTCTTGTAGTACAAAGTTGTATGTCTCTTGTATATGAACAATAACCAAATAAAACACAAATACTTCGAATAATGTCGGTAAAGGAGAGATGTGGCCTTCGTTTAACTCTTTTTGATCTGTTCTTAGCGCAACTATTACAACCTTCGACGTCCCCATTCTCAGTAGTAGTAACGGTAGTAATATTATTAGTGGTAGTAGGAATAGCGGTATTTAGATGTTAGCTGCGGTATTTCGCTTCTTCACCTCAGTATCAGAAAAGCACATAGCGGACGCTTCCTTTCAATTTCTGACATCTCTCGGCTCAGTTCAGTTGCATTCGAAGACAGTCAACCTCAACTCTTCTCTCCCACGCTTTTCTCATATTCTCTCCTCGTCTCGTCTCATCACCTAGTCTCGTCGACTCAGTCGAGTCGTCTCCTCGACTCTTCTTGTTGACCCGTCTCTCGGTGCTTCTCATGGACTCTCTCTGGGTGCTTCTCTCTATACTCACACAAACATGTGCTTAAATAGAGGTGGGTAGTTTTAGAACACAACACGATTATTGATTTTTCTCCCTTGTTCGACCACACCAACCTCCTCCATGACATACTTTTATAGTACAATTTCAACTCTCCGAAAATAAACATCAATTGATTTTTAAGATTCACAACAAAACCGTTGTTTTATTACCTTGCTATTAATTATTCTGACGTTCTTTTTGTAAACTACAGAGATCTTGTTTAAAAATTATAGATCAAAACATCCTTAATATTAACCTCGATTCCTGTAGTGTCAAAATTCATTTCTCCTTAAAGGTTCTAATTTATTGCTGTTCCGTTAGTAATCTGATATCCTTTGCATACTTACAAAAAGTTTGTAATTCTAAATTAACTGGCTGTACATTGACATTTCGAAGTCTTTACTGCATATCAACATCTTGTTTTATCGAGAAACGTCTTGTTCACTTAGTGTTTCCTGTTTAACGGCACATCCTCCATTAATATCATAATTTTTATTTCTGGGGTGACATCGCCCCTACCTTATATATATATATATATATATATATATATATAAGGTATATATATATATATATATATATATATATATAGTTCTTATACTTTGTATTATATTATTAGTAATTGTGTTATTTCTGACATCGAGTGGGAGTCAAGTCCTCCCTGTCAGGTAGGCCTATGAAGATCGTCGTTAATGGCCAGTCCTCTGAGACACATGAGATCAATGATGGCGTTCCCTTAGAATATCTCGGTCCTATTATATTTGTGCCTTATATTTTCGATTTTCTAAGAATATACTCAGATTCATACTAAATAGATATACAGATGCCACCACGATGTATGCGTGCGCATCCAAATATCTAGATGAATAGTACCTCTCTTCTGGCCTAATTTTCACAGATCAACGGAATACATTCAAAACAAAGCTAGTAACATTTTATCACTACCGACAAAAACCTAGGCCTGCACCATTTTTTTATGAATGGTTGTATCTTCCAAAAGTCTCATTGCCTTGAACACCTACTAAGTTTAAAGTTGATATCTGACCACAAATGAAAAGCGTATATTTGTTCCTTCGCAAATAATGCTGGAATAAATATTGATTCTTTTCATTTTTCCAAGAAATATCTAACACTGCTGCCACGCATTATTTTTACAAGTGTCACAGCAAAACAAGAATGTTTTATTGCTGCCATTTCTGGCCTGGTGCTGCCCATTCTTCATTCTCCAACCTCAACAAAGTTCAAAAGCGATTACATATCCTTGTGGGCGATGCATCATTCTCCGCCCACAGCACTTATCCCACAGATGAAACGTTGCTAGTCTCTCACTACTTTATCGCTGATACTAAAGCAGATATTCAGATGAATTCCATTACTAATTTATACCAACTCAGACCTCCCAAACTAGACCCCACCATGCCATATTCACGGTGGCAAATGATCCCTAGTCTCTTCGAGTTACTTTAATAAAGAATAAATTATATTCAGACAATTTATTCCCAGAATTGTTAGTTTGTTGAACAAACTCCCGAGCGAATGCTTTCCTGACAACTAAAATCTAGATCTCTTCAAATTAAAGGTCAACCGATATCTATTCTATAAATCCTCATGTGTGCTCTTTTACTCACTTCTTCTTTCTCCATTACAACAATTTCGCTCATTAACCCTCTACTGTGATTTGCTCTTGGATGAAATAACAGTATCAAAAATAAGAAAATATTATATAGATAGATAAATAAATATTATATTAAGGTAGACAGATAAATATTAATATGGATATAAAAATACAGATGGAAATGGAGAGAGTGAGCAAACATAGTGAAGGATTAATATACCGATCGGCGTACAGTCGGAAGAGCTGGCATATTTCAATCAGTCAGACAACGACAATATTTTTTTAAAATCGTTGACAGCAATGTCATGATACAAATACTGAAAAGGAGAAAAAATAAGCATCATTAAAGATAAGAGAGAAAAAAGAAACAATCCAAAAATCTGAATTGAAAATAAAAAATACAACCGCATTACAAAATCGCCATTAGCTTCCGTTATGTATTTTTCAAGCGAAAAAACATTTCTTTTCAGTTTTATTTAGATTGAAGATTATTTCACAATGTTTGCTCCCTCTTTCTCTTTCTTGCTATTTGATTTAATTTAATTCCTTTTGTTTTAGAATACATTTTGATTTTTGTTTTGTTTTTGCTTTATTTCACTAACTTTTTACAGATATTTCTTTGTCGCTATCCGCGTAAAAATGTTTTCTCTTACTTTTAAAAATGTTTATTGTTTTGAGTTATTTTCCATTCAATTGTCATTTTTCATATTTTTTTTTTATTTTTAAAGTTTTTATTTTAACCTCATTGCTTGTGTGCGAGCGTGTGCAGGTTTACATATGTATTTGTGTGTATGTATTCATTTTTTTCGTAATTTAAAAAAAAAGATAAGATTTACCTGATTAACACATGTTGTCTGTTTTACGCTTTAAAATTTTTGTGCTGATTTTGTTTATTAGTTTTATGAATATTTTTACTTCAAATTGTTTTTGTCCTCAATTTTTTGTGTTTTATTCGTACACATATATGTACGTATGTATGTATGTATTTATTCGGATAAAAAGAAAGAAATGCGAAAAGAAAATAGAAAGGTGTTTTTATCTTTTTATACCGAATTACAATTATTTTCCATTTTTTTTTTCTTTGTATGAAGCTAAAATGATTCTTAAACATTTGGTGGGAATGTTTTTCTCAATTTATTTTCCTATAAAACTGCTGGTCGTTTTTTGTTTTGTTTTTTTTCTTTCGGCTTGGTGGATATTTTCCTGAATGTTTCATGCATAATTCCATTCTTTAATTTTCTTTTTCTTACTTTGTGTCGATATTTTCTTTGATTTTTATTGTCATTCTCCTGATTGTGCTTGAAGAACGGAGTATCGTTCCTCCTCACTCAAAACAGCATGTGGGACTTTAACTTTATTCCAGTGTTGTTTCTACATTCTTAAAGCCTTTTCCTTTGTTCCTTATTCTGCCATACCGATTTTTATTGCCCAACCCGATTGATATGCTTCAGCTTCTTTTTATACACAATACACAAAGACGCAAAGGAAGTAACTGTGACGTGTGTGCATATCCTCTTTCGCATTAAGCTAAAGTCGCATAATAAACTGTTAATTTTGGCTTTAATCTAATATTTTAATATCTTTTTGGTTTGTTAGTTTCACTTATTTTATTTTTGGTTGTTTTCGCCTAAAACAGACAAACAGATGTGAAAGAAAGAAAGAAAGAAAGAAAGAAAGAAAGAAAGAAAGAATAGCAATACAAAACCGAAAAGAAAAAATGTTGCAGAATTCGGAAACAGTCCCAGAATACCAAAATGCTGGTCAGAAGTTCCCGTGGTGAGTGAATGGTGAAGGAACTTATTCAACAGTAGACAGAAAGAAAGAAAGAAAGAAAGAAAGAAAGAAAGAAAATGTAAAAGAGAAAAGTAACGAAGAGAAACCTTAAAATAGAAGGTGTTGAAGACAAATGCAATAAATTACGATTTCGATAATAATTAGTGCAAGAAATAAAAACTCAGTTTGAAGAAGCAATCTTTGAACAAATATAAAAAACAATATCATAAAAAGATTTTACATTAAATAGAGGAAAATTGGTGTCAAAGTGAAGATGGTGGGGACCGTTATCATAGTTATTATTGTACAACAACATTTCGTAATGAATTCGATCACCATTAATGGCCTTGCATTATGTCCTTGTGATAAGTTTAAACATAGTAAATATCACTTTACAAGATTTTGTTTAAAAAATCTTGCTCATATTACAATGAAAAGAGACAAATATATAAATAGACAGAAAGTGGAAATATTTATTAATCAATAATAACTAGAAAAGAATTAAATCAAATGTTATGCTGAAAATATATGAGGTGCGAGCAAATTTGTAGAGCGACTTTTTATTTAAAAACGGTTTTCTACTATGTTTTTAGCTACAACTTTTGAAACGAAATGTTTTTAAAAATTTATGCACAGGCCAAATAAATATTATTATTGCTCCTGTTATGCAAGACCGTGATGAGATTTGGAAGATTTGAAAATAGGCTGAAAATTCAATAATGAGTGAATGCTAGATATAAGCAGATTGAAAAAGAAATATAATATGCCCATAAGCTCGGACAAAAATTATTTTTCTGTTTTACCCTAGACGAGATTCTAACCTTCTGTGGAACTTCGTCTGGGTTCCTCTCTGCCCCAAGACAGAGAGTCCGACAAAGTGAAGGACCGACACACGCAGTCGATCACCTTAGAATGTCAATGACATTCCGCATTATTTACGGCTTTCTCACGTAGGAAAAAGTCCGAAGAAGATGCAGCACAAGGCCAATTAATGTAAGTAAAACTGAGCCCGTAAGCCCGGAGAAATATTCTTGTCTGCTTTTCCTCAGAAGAGATTCTATCCTTTGGCGGAGCCCCGCCCTGTTTCTTCTCCGCCCGAAGGCAGAGAGTCCCACAAAGTGAACGACTAACGACCGTAGTCGTTCTCAGTTTGTCAATGACACTCCACGTCTCTGCCTGCTATTAATTTTTATTTATATGCCTATGTCGGTTCACAGACCATTCCAGATTTGAGAGCACTAGAGTGGTGTCAGCTTCTCTACATCACTAAAACAGTTAAAGAAAGCAATAATTGTTGAACTTTACAACATTATTTATCTTGATAGTATGTACGACCGTTAGTCTTTTCAAGAAGGATTGGTTTCTATAACAGTCACCAGTGTTGTCACAAATTTATTTCTTAATATCTCCCTACAGTTCGTTCGTTTGTTCGTTCGTTCTTTCTTGGATTTAATTTTATTCGTTCCGTATATGATATGTCTACTATTTTGTTAGTAATTGCAAAAAATATATGTGTGTGAGAAATAACAATATTTGGAATTTTCACAAGTTCAGCTACTGAAAAGAAAAGGGAATCGATGGAGAAAACTATCCCACCAGACAAATAAACGATAAATCTGAGCAACTGAAAGATTGGAAATAAGATACAAAGAGAAAGAGGGAGAGATTGTAAAGTTTCGAGAAAAATCAGAAGAAAGGAAGCGTATGTAAAAGAAGGTCAATTAAGTGAATAAGTCTTCCTGAAGAGAGAAACCGATAGAACGAACAAGAAAATTATTCATAAAGAAAGAATTGCAAAACTGATACAGGGAATAAATGTTTAAAATATAAAAGACATCGAAGAAGAAAACAATCAAGTTTTCGTTTATTGCTATAAATGAGCACCTCATTTGGTATGTTGCAATGAGACAAAAAAAATTGAAATGTTCGATATTTGGCTCTCTGCTAACGTCAGCTTTCTCCCATTACACAGCGATTTCCTTTTCGCTAGATTCAAAATGTAAGAGAAGATTATTGTTAAAATGAATAAAATTACGAGATCTTATTACTCATTCCTGTTCCCATTCAGACGATGACAGTTTGTCTTTTTTTTTGTTTTACCTCATGCATAAAATGCATGAACAATACGTTATCTTTCAGCTTTCAAACCAGAATCTGTCTGCTCGATATTTGAAATAATAATAAATTCAACGTGCAGTTACCGATCTTCAACTTGGGTTGTGCAAAATAAGACATTTCAATCATATTCTGGCCATCTTCTGATACCGATATATGATTTTTCTTAACTCAGTGGAGAAATCAGGGAATAAGCCAACCATAAATACCCAACGGCTAAGTTTCAAAAGTGACAAACAAAAAAAAGCTTACAAAAAGAGAAAATTCTTACTGTACTTAAGGCTTAAAATGAAATATTATATGTTAACATTTTTTACATTTTAAAGTATTTACTCAACAAAAGACCATTTAATGATGTCTGAATTTACTATGTGATTTTCAGGTTTCTTCTAATAAACAACAATCTACTAGTGCAGAAACTTTTTTTACTTTGAAATCACAACATTGGTGGTTCCTTTAAACGATAGATATCACTAACAAAATTATTCAATCAGTTTTATCTAAACATAAGGAACTAACCTCATCGATCTCAGTAGAGAATAAGTCATCTACGACGCCTTGCCATCGACGATAGGGTGGTCAATGGTTTTGTAATTTGTAATTTGTAATTTGTCTTTTTTACAGATAGGCAAACCCGTTCATCCCCCAGGCAATACTGATTCCCAATCAAGGCTATAGAGCACAATATGTTCTGCTATTTAAACCGTAGATGGGGGAGAAAAGATGGATTAATACCTTTCTTAAGAATATCTGCGCGTAAGTGAATGTAACGAATTCAACTGGAATTTCCAAGGGTATCTGCGCGTAAGTGAATGCAATGGATTCAACTTGAATTTGATCTCGGCTCTCCGATTTCTCATTCCGAGCGGATATCCACTACACCGAAACGCATATTCTAAACATAATGAACTCTTGGGTAAAATCTTTAGAATCTTGACATTTAATTTCTTTTGAACATCGAAACAAATTCTTTACATAATAATTTTAATTCTTATAATCTTATCATAGTGCAAGATTACAAGCACAGGAAACCCAGCCCGGATCGAACCCTCTGCAGTATTAATTGTCTACTAAACTGTATTCATAACCATTGCCCTCTCAAGTAGCCCAACTTTTATTAGCAACTACTTTTACAATATATAAGCATGTTTGATCAGGAAAGCTAACTAATAGCGAACCTGTTTTATATCGAGTATGCATAATATAACTTATTAATTTTTTTTCTACAATCATCATTTTATTAAATTGTAAAATTACATAAATAAATGTATAATTTTAGGGAAAGCAAGCTATCGGTACAAATTTATAGTCAACTTGCACTGTTTCGATATAGTCAAATAATGTTTTAATAGATAGATAGATAGATAGATAGATAGATAGATAGATAGATAGATAGATAGATAGATAGATGTGTAATTTTCTCTTTTATTTTTTTAATAGAGCGATACATATATGCAATACTTGTTTTGCTTTTTTTTTCTCTTTGACAGAGAAAAGTATTTTTGCGTGAATGTCACATGTGTAAGAGAATCGAGCTATGCGAGGACTTTGTCGGTTCGACAACTAAAGTCAGAGGTGACCATTATTCACAGATATAATGTCAGAGTGCACAGCATCAGAAATAATGCGTAATTCCTCTGATATTTGGTGAGGAAGTTGAATCTTCCATGTTTTCTGCCACTGTTGACGAGAAGAAATACCGGAAGTACACAGCCTGATGGGAAAAACAAAAGAAAAAAATACGAATAAAAAACGGGCAAATAACTGAAATGTTTTTTGTTTTTTTTTTTGTATTTTATCCCTTTTCTTAGTTTTTATTCTCTTGGGTCACAAATTTCTTTACTTTTGTACAAACGAATGTAGTCCAGTGGGTAGAGCAATGGACTTGATATCACGGATGCTAATTACACTTGGACTAATTCATTCGTCATTGTTTTCATATTTAGGGATGTTTTTTTACTTCGTCGTTATTTTCATGATGTTTTTATAAATCTTTACTTCTTCACTGATCCAACGTGAATATATTTTATTGGTCCTATGAGTATTTATGTTTATTTATAAAATATTTCTTGGCACTTATTCCTAGAGACTCATGGGATGCCGCCCTATTTTTAGCAAATAATAACTTACAGAGTATAGACCTATCTGATATGACAGTTAGCAAGCTCGTTTCGCAGACTAATTTGGTCATCTTTATTTGAGAATCTTTTATCGTGACCTTGTGCCACACTAAGTTAAGCTTAGAGAAAAATATAACTGACAGAACCTAAGCACTTAGAGTAGTACAATATTCAACAAGCTCGTCTAGTAAACGAATACTCTAGATAATTCGATCCATTTTCAAATCCCCGCTATTGTAGCCTTGTACCAGAATTATCTAAGTTTAGCCAATAATTACAATTCGCAGAACGAAATTAACTTATGTGCTACGATAATTAACAATTAAATAATTAATTTTGCAGACCAATTCGGAAATATACTAGTTCGAATCTTACTCGAAGTTACTCTATGGTAACTTTGTACCAAACTAAACTAAGCTTAATAATTAACTATAGTTCAAATAGTTGGCATCATATGTCGTACAATGGCTAACAAAACCATCCTGCAAACTATTTTGTTAGTGTAGTTAGTCCAACCAGTATTCGAGGCTTCTATTTTGTGTCCCTGACTAAGAAAAACTAAGCAAATAATTATAAGTCACTTATGATATCGTAGTATATTAACTCGATCTTTATTGTGGCCTTTTGCCAGATTAAGCTTAACCAATTATTATGATTCACTTCCTTGACCTTATGTGATACAATGATTAACAAGCTTTTTTTTGCCAATGGATATGGTAGTGTAGCTAATTCAACTCTCACTGTGTGCTCTTTTATTATGGCCTTGCGCCAAACTAAGCACCGCTGTTCTAATTAATATAAATCACAGGACCTTATAAATCAACATTTGTAATTAGAACTGATTAAATCCATGTTGAGACTGTTTTTGCAAGTACACAATTTATTTGAACATTCTCTGTGCTGACACAAATAAAGAATAAAAATATATTTAGAAAAGTATTTTTGTTTTTAAACGAAAGCAGTAAACCTCCCACGATCGAAAATTACATTAATTTCAATAGTTTATTGTCACGATTGCTGATATAATTACAGTGATATTTCAATATGGATATTTTTATAGTGTTGTTGTTGTGATAATGCATTGTTATTATCAACATTATTGTTGTTGCTACTACTGTTTGGAATTTCTATCAACTTGTTGCCATTTATCAAAAAAGAGTGTATTCTTCTTGTGTCCACCGAACATTTATGATGTGTTCCTTTATTTAAAGAAATAAACAAATGAATTAAAAAGAAGCAATGACAAAATAAACACAAAAATGAAACAAATGAAAGAAAAGCAAAATAACGACGGAAAGGAACACGAAAAGAAAGAAAACGAAAAGAGAAACGAAAGTAAGCAAAAATGAAACTAAACAAGAAAGGAAATGTGGAAATAATGAAAAAAAAAATGAAGAAATAAAATTAACAAAGTATTGAAAGACGGGAATAGAAGCAGAAACAAAGGAGATTCCCCCAAAAACGAAAGAAACAAACGTTAAAAAAAAAGAAAGCGATGCAAAACAAAAAGAAATGAAAGATAACAAAGATCAAACAATGAGGGAAAAATGAAAGCAAGAAAGAAGGAAAAAAAGAAAGGCAAAAATGCACGAAAACAAAAGAAAGAAAATACAAATAAGAAAGAAAATGCAGAAAGTCATGACTGCTTGTTGTGCCCATCTTTTATGTCCTTTGTCGTACGACGACACGTAGTTAGTTCCCGCGCTTTGTTGTCAGCTCCTCATGCATTTCATGTTTCTTCTCGTGACTTTACGTCACGTGTTAGTCTTGCTCTAATGGCTACTACTTCAGACACATGTTTTGTTTTTTTTTATCCTATTTTCCTTTATTTTATTAGACTTGTAGTTTGTTTTAATTTTACGCCTTAAATACTTTTTAAAGTAAGTGATTAACGTTTCTGTCGGTTTCATTTTTTATCTAACAAAGCATTTAAAATACCTCTAAACATTTTAATTAAAGATTTACGCTGTCCTGGTTACTTACTGTTAGTGATTAATTTAGCGAATTTGTAATTTAGGGTAAATTATCGAATCAATAGCTACATCTACTACCATAAAGGTTGGATAACTGTGTCTGGCCAGGAAGTTTTTCTCGTCAGAATCTATCTTGCACATATATAAATCTACCATTCGTTTGTACATTGAATACTGTTGTCATATCTAATCCTGCTATTTATCTCGAAGTTCTCGACAAAATCCAAAGGAAGATCTGAAATGTAATCGATCCTGACTCGACTTCGGTCACTTTCTCGCCGACGGATGTGGCTTCATTGTCTTTTTTTACAAATATTTTCACAGCTTCTGCTCTGACTAGCTTATCTGCCTGGTGCCCCGTATACTCGAGATGCTAGATTGATAACTAATCACCCCTCTTTTACAGTCAAGACAGTCAAATGTAACCGTCACTTCTATTCCCCCAGTTTCGTTTCTCGCATTTCCTGCCTATGGAACGTATATTTGCTTCCCTGATAGCTACAATGTCCAAAGGTTTAAATGCTGTCTCAATTGCCATCTTTTATCTTCTTGATTCCCGTCTTTCTTTTATTCTTTCTCCGACACACTCTTGTACTATGTTCTCTTTTTTCTGCTCTCCTTTCATGTAACCCTCTGCACAACAGTGGCAGTATTACCTTGCTTGAAACGATTATAAAAAAATATTTTAGTTTGACTTAACTTTGACTTAAACCAAATAGATATTTCTCATAGTAAATATTTGTTTCCAACAAAACCGCAATTGCCACAACACAGCTGATCCTTTTAAGGTGAAAGTTTAAGATAAAAATAATGATCTAATTAGGTGTTATATATATATATATATATATATATATATATATATAACGTAGCACACTTGGGATACTATCCAGGTAAATTCCGATAGAGAAGAACTCAAAAGAACTCAATGTTAAATGCATTTATTAATTTAACATTTAATTATAATGGGTAATACATATTTTACCGCATCATGATGTTATTATTGCAGCTCGTCAACCCCAAATGGTACAACAGTTGATCCTCAAAATATCTCCCCAAAAAATTATTTTACACAGAATATATATATATATATATATAGGGTTAGTATGGATGAAATAAAATTCCGATATCCCCCAAAAAGCACTATTCATAAAAGAGTGCTCTAAAAGTAGAGCAAAAAATTATTTAAGATTTATAACATATACAAGCATAGATAAAGAAAGAAAGAAAGAAAGAAAGAAAGAAAGAAAGATGTGTGCTAGTTTCATTAAAGTTTCTCTTTTGATTGGGGGCTTTTATTGATCATTTCAACACACGTAATAATTTTGGTATTTCTGGTTGATAAAATATGAAATAAAACGGAAAAAAAAGAAATAGCAAAAAATGTTGAAAGGATAAAAAAATGATAGCTTGCATAAACGAAAGATTTTTGCGCAAATACTCTCTCTGTCTATCTCCCTATCTATCTATATATATATATATATATATATATATATATATATATATATATATCTGAGAAACTGTACAAACTAATAGGTTGACAGTCCGCTGTTTGTAGTGATTTACTTTATTAAGAGTGCTCGATAATTAGTAGTGCATTATATATATTAGACTCTCTCATCATTTTCAATCAAACAGCAGGACTACTCGCACATATGATCTTGTGGTGATACCGACCGAACAAAAGCGAAGAACCGGATGTTTGCTCTCTCACAACAAAAAAGCAAATGAACAAAACTCGTCGTGCACATCAGAGTTCGCGCAGATGTTCCGGTTGAAAAATAAAAATTAATCGGGTATGTATACACACGGAAATTTTGTTTGGACTTTCAGCGAAATTTCAATATTTCTCTGTAATACAAACTCAAAATGGCAAAGAACGCTGAAGAAACTTCAACAAATCAGAACTAACCTACCCAGGGCTATTCCCACACACAAAAAATGAATATTTCCCTGCAACACAAATTAAAAATGACAATGAAAGCAAAAAAAAAAACTACAACAAACCAAACTAACCCATAGCTAGTCCCACAAAAAAAAATTCACTACCAAGCCCTTACAACAAGAACCGAAAACCAAAACATTCCTTTGAATAAAGACGAGATTCGAATACTCCCCTCTTCTACCGAGGAAACAAAATTCGGTAGAACGGTTAAATGGAAGAAAGAGAACACATATGTTTATTTCAAACGAAAACGATAAAAAAGAAAAAACCCAAACAAACAAAAAGAAAACCGCAAAACAAAACGAAAAACGCCTCTTTGAAAAAAGCGACAACAGATACCAAAAACAACTCCGTTTTCTGGGGCGAAAGTTATGTGGTGATACCGACCGAACAAAAGCGACGAACCGGATTTTTGCTCTCTCACAACAAAAAGGTAAATGAACAAAACTTGTCGTGCGCATCCGAGTTCGCGCAGGTGTTCCGGTTGAAAAATAAAAATTAATCGAATATCAAATTTCTATTTCGCGAGCCTACGCGAATTTTATTTCCCAGCCAATGGGAAGCCCGGAATAAAATACAAGCGTGAAATTCAAAACGAGCTTCTGATTCAAAAGGCGGATATAAAAAACGGAGACAAAATGCATCGTCAGACAGAAGGACTCACAGGCTAGACTAACCAGTGCCCCTCTTGACTTAAGTCGACCGACTACTGGCCTCTTTCCTTCTCCCTGTATCAAAAGCACTTATTGACATCAGGAGTGACCTCTTCAAAGACATTCCACACAAACCAACTTACTGTCTTACTGACCTTAGAAGTGGCAACTTCAAAATGAACATTCATCACATTCCTAAGCCTTTTATCTCTTTCAGCTCATTATTATTTGTCATGAACACTTTAACCTCCGTTGGACTTATATTCAAGTATTATTTTAATTGTAAAACATTAATTGATATGTATATATATATATATAAATGTTACTTTATACTTAAATTACCTTTCTTGATTTTATAATCATTTTATGACTTATAGTGGGCTATCTTCCACAAGACCAAATTCCGTTAACCTGCAACGGCATACAATTACCCTTCACTAGAACGGAATCCTACTACAACTAGAAAAAGAATAGATAAGATATCCGCGATAATCAAAGTAATGCTTTGAAAGCTTGTTCAGGACCAACCACAAATTTTGGGAGAGCTAAATACAATGTGTGCCATAAGATCTTCAAACGACCCTCCCCAGATTTTGTATTCAGAATTATTCTTCTACTTGATCCGTTGCCACCTACTCTGTCCCGCTATTTACCTATAGTTGGAAAAGATAGATTCATACCTTTCTCTATGGTATATGCATTAATTCGAACCACGGCTCTACAATATCTCAATCTGAGCAGCCATCTTTTACTCCACCGTATCATACGTGCGTGGGGTTACTAGTAAGAGTAGGGGAGTTATTAGGCATTTATAAATTCCAAAAATAAATACAATCCCATGAATTCGCTATACTTGGTTTGAATTGCTTTTAAAGTGACTGACAGTTTGAGCCCAGAAAGACTGATATTAACTGAATTCAATAAATACGCTTTTCTTACGATCACACAAGAATTTATGAATATACAAACATAAATATCGAAATCTGGCGAGACGACCAAAGATAGTCTCGATGCTCATCTTGAAAAGGACCTCCACTCTGTGATAGACTGGTGTAAGAAATGGCTTGTAAATTTTAAGGCTTCTAAAACGAAACTGCTGTCAGCCATCACAGGTAGTCTCTCCTAACCCCTACCAGCATGGACCAAGCGAGTCTCCCTGAAAGCAATACACTGCGTCACTGTGTCGGGCCAGGATGTTTTTCTCGTCTGAGTCTATCTTGCACATATACACATCAACCATCCGATCGTGCATTGAATAATGTTGTCATATCTGGTCGGGCGCCCCTGCTATTCATCTCTGGGTTCTTGACAGGCTCCAGAGGAGAATCTGTAATGTGAACGGTCCCGACCTGGCAGCTCAACTCCAGCCACTTTCTCACCGGCGGAATATGGCTTCTTTCTATCTATTCTACAAATATTATTATGGCTTTTGCTCTGACGAGCTTAGCTCACTGATGCTCCCTCCACAAGAATTTACTTGAGCAACCAGACTGGCAGCAAGGTCCTACCGTTTTACAGTTAAATCAACCAAATAAAACTGTCACTTCTACTCCATCAGCTTCCTTTCTCGCACTTCCCGTCTGTGAAACTCCCTTTCGTATACTTGCTTCTCTGACTGCTATAATCTCAAAGGAATTTAAACGCAATGTCAATTCCCATCTCTTATCCTCTTGACTCCAGTCCTTCCTTTGTCGTTTCCCCATCATCTCATGTATCTTGTTCTTTTCTTTTCTCACTTTACCCTCGCAACCGTCTTCACATCATTATTCTCATCCTTCTTTTGCCATTTCTCCAATACCCAATGTAACCGGTTCGTCTTTCTCTTTGCTCTCCTCCTGCTTAAGCTTTCACTCTTCTCTTATTTACCCCCATGCGCACCAGTGGCGGTACCGCCTTGCTTAGGGGGAAAACGATTAATATATATATATATATATATATATATATATATGTATGTCAGATTTTATCACTTTAAATGTTATTTTAGTTGATAGCCATATATGAACAGACGCTCCATTTATTTATTAAACAGTATATTTATTAATTTTCGTCTACCGGCATGAATAATTGTGAAAACTTATTAATGAAGACTATGCGTTTTCCGGTAAGATTCGAAACTGAAGTGAAAGTGAAAATATATGTAGCCCCGCTCAAGTTCAGAACAGTAAATGTTTTGCGAGTTCGTGATTATCATGCACAATTTTGTCACACAATTGGACCACTTCTGGTATCTTTTTATGTAATAATTGTGAATTCATATATTTTTTTTTAACTTGGCCGGATGCCCCCCCCCCACACACACACACACTAGTGCATACACACAGGTGTGTTTGGTTGGTGTGTGCATGATAAACATGCACCGGCTATAACTTTATAATCACGGACTTGCTTGGAGGTACAAAGATTTCCAACATTTACCGACCACCTGAAAATTGCGTGAAAACTCTTGAAACTGTCTGTCGAAGTCGGCCACAGCTCACTGAAAATTTGATTATATCTATATATATATATGTGTGTGTGTGTGTGTGTGTGTGTGTGTGTGTGTGTGTGTGTGAGAAATATATGTGTACGCGTACGTCAGATATGCAAAGTGGTTTGAAAAAAACAAACCTGTTTCAATTTCCTCCTTTAATTGTTTATTTCCTTCGATTTTTCTCTCTGATATACTTTTCTATTTTCTCATTTTCCGTTTCAAAAATGAAATGAAATCTGATATATTTTAATGAAGACAATCATAAAAAATCTCAAGAATTTTTCTCATAAACAGAAGTGAAAAGGGGCGTTTATCATTGTCAAACCTATGTACATAATCTCATTTAATAAGCTATTAAAAGCTCACATATATTAAATGGTATCCTTTAATTGCTCTGGCCGACAGAATAAACTGTAACAAATATAGTCTCATTAAAGCTACGCTTTGTAAACAATGCTGTGTAGAAACCGTTTCTTGATTGTGTGCTTTAATACTTGAAATATACTTTTCTCTAATCTTTTTTTCTCTACTTTTTGTCCACAAACAGAACAGTAATCTGATCACTGGATACTTATTATTTCATTAAATCTTCCTACTATTATCCTCATCTATTTAAATTTTGATCCGTACATTTTTGCTGGTAATCTCTAAGTCATTACCAGTATTATCTGAACTTTCAAGATGAGACATTGGCATAATGAATAATTGGAAATTACTTTCCGTCTTGATTTTTACATTTGAGCCAGTGAGAAATAGACAGGTTTACATTTTTCTTCAGTTTTTCGAACAGTTGTAGAATTATATCCCATGTTTTCTGTTTAGAATTGTGTTTCGTATTCCTTCTAAAATCTTCTTATTCTCTTTCGCCCTCAGTAGCCCCATGTATCTTAGTAACATTTCCGCCTAGTTTGGAGTGAAGTGATTTTTTTAAAAAATTAGTTATTATCTCCCTTTTCTACTTGTTCTTCTAAAATAGAGCCACTCTAATATGAAATATTCTACTAATCTCATTTATGTTGTCTTTGATTGATGTATTCTCCCGTCTTCTGTATATTATTTGTGGTAATCTTTAAAACAGAATTCACAGTCTCGCTCACAGAATTTAAATGTAGAACAGTAGTGGTGAATATAGGAGTGAGGAGTGTTAAATAAAGTGAGTGTGAATATACGGACAATGTCAGTTAAATAGCCAGTCGGGGAATATAAGGATGACGGGTGCTAAATAAAGTTAACTTGAATATAGGGACTATGTTTGTTAAATAGAGAATGGGTGAATATAGGGATGATACGAGTTAAATAACTTTATTAAAAGGGTGAATATAGAGACGATGTCAGTTAAGTAGAGAGTCGTGGAATATAAGAAAAAAACTGAAATTAAATTAAGAAAACTAGAAATCCTACCAGGATTCATTACTGGCGGCCACAATCTTAACAGCATAGGAAACGCAGATGTCACAGTGTTAATAGCAGACACGGAAAGAAAACTACAAAAACTCCTACAGAAGTTAGTGAAGGAAAGTGAGAAGAAAGAACTAAGCATGAATAGCATGTTTTTAGCAAAAAGATGAGCCCAAATTTCGAATTGCAAATCAGAGATATCAAGATCAAACAAGTGTGGAAATTCAGATATCTGGGAAGGGTTTTAACAGAGGAAGAAATCTGTGATACTGAAATCTGAAGGCGTATTAAAATAACCGAAGAAACTTTCCAAAAGCTAAACAACTGACAATCTCTTAAAGATAAACAAGACTTCAAACAACAGAAATATGGTTCTACAGTAGGATGCTGAGTACACTATGAACTGAACATGTGAGCAACAACAAAGTTTTAGAGAAAATAAAAACAAAAAATGGATGACGGAACAGCGTTTAGGAGAAATAACAGAAAGACAAAATTTATTAAGCGCTACAGGGGACAGGAAGTTATGGAGAGCCATGAGCGTCTAATCCCTAAGGGTACACAGCGTGTAAAGAAAGAAGCATGTTAATGTGAGTTTGAGTTTGAGTTATATTTAACCGCATATCAACCTCTGTGGATTATTTAATACCAAAAACGTGGGGGTTTAAGGTATTTTTTTAATGTTTGCTTATAGTGAGAAGGTTGGTTTAGTAAGATTTTGAGGATTTTTTATTTTAGAAAACTGAAGATGTTTTCTCGTGTTAGCAAAAATGTATTGCTGATAAATTTTTCCTTCAAAAATGTATTATGGCAATAATTATTTTTCTTTCAAAAATGTATTTTTAGTAATATTTTTCCTTTAAAAATGTATATTTTTCTATAAAAATCTATTCTTATGTATATATTTTCATAAATGCATATTTTTATGTATATATTTCTATAAAAGACTGTTTATACTTTATAATATTTAATTCCCGAGCACATTGAGTGAACTTAGATTCAAATCTATTAGACTGTCAGTTTGAAATATGCACCTGATGATTGCATAACACATAAAAATCTATATACGTAGGATTATATATATATATATATATACTTTAACAGAAATTCTCATTTTGTTTTAACAAAAATAGCAACTAAAACACCCACTAAAATAATGTTTTCATAGTGTTTTGACCCCAGTTTTGGTGTTGACTATTTGCTAGTACCCTATTTAGCTGGTACCCTACCTCCGGGTCATGGTAGACCTGAGAATAGCAGCAATTAAGAGGTGGTTCTATTTTCCTCACAACCTCCCGAATAAAAGCCTTGCTGCCGGATGCAGTTTACTGTCATAGCCGGGACTAAATAAAATGTTAGTGAATTGAGGGACGATGCGTATTAAATAAAGTGTGGGCGGATATATGGAAAAAGTGTGTTAAATAAAAAGTGGGTGAATATAAGGATAATATGTGTTAAATAAAATATATGTGAACATTGTGATGACATGCGTTAAATAAACGTAGGATGTTGCGAGTTAATCTTATAACAGTCTCTCTTTAATTTTAATTACAATTAACTTTTTATCCTAACATCGAGATCGTTAATATCCGATCGTTCGTAAGCATCGTAAATCAGAAATGAAAAATAAACCTCCTGTGAGTTTCAAATTTACATCGCTTATGTTCATAAGTTTGTTTTAACAAGACAGATACTTTACTGGTTAGGTCAGAATGGCTACCGGATGTAGCATTTCTCATTTAACCATATCGATATTCAAGTCACGATGAATGCAAAAATTAAATTAAAATAAAGTAACTATTGTAAAAAATCATGATAATTTTGAATCCATCGCGGGAGATAATAGGCTAAAATGTTTGAGAAAATATATTGGAGTAGATAGACTAAACTATCGCCCGGTTCACACTCCACCCACGTCTATTGAACAGATGAAGAGGCTAATTCCTTGTTCCTTGTTTAGAATGTAGTTTCCAGCTTTCTCTTTTCCAATCTTTTCACTCTTTTCTTTTCTTTTTCAATTGGAGTAGATAGACTAAACTATCGCCCGGTTCACACTCCACCCACGTCTATTGAGCAGGTGAAGAGGCTAATCCCTTGTTCCTTGTTTAGGATGTGGTTTCAGGCTTTCTATTTTCCAATCTTTTCACTCCAACGTAGTCCCCTGAGCTTCAGTGACGTTACCGCCTTGCTCGGGGTGATATGATTAAAAAAAAAAGTATGTGGTGATCATGGATGAAGTTATTAGTTCGAATAACTCATGGAATAATGACTACAACATCTCAGAATTACGCAACAAACTCGGAATGGTCAAAGTGATGATAAAAATAAGAAAGGAATCTTATTAATTTATGGAATATTTACCACATTTCACTGTAAAATTTGAAAGAATTTTCTTTTTTATAGGTCGATATGATCCCATGATTGCTTCTGGGAAATACGTCTCTCAGTTATACATATATATATTTTTATATAACAAGTTCATCAAAAGTATATGACGACATAAAAGACAAGCCTCTATATTGAAAGTAGAACATATGCGTGATACGTGTAGCAATTATCTGAAATAGTTTTTGAATATATCTGTAAATGTGTGCGACTTGCAAGAGACGATCGAATAAAATAGTCATACGAAGTTAAGAACAAACTGATTCTTCTTATGGATGATGCATATTGCAGAAGACCTTCAAAATACAGTCGACAGCCTAAACTTCATCACCGCAATTTCAGACACGCGAGATTATCCCATGAACGGGAAATGACAGGACTGGGGATAGTCAGCAAGATTTTAAGCCTGTGGGAAAGTCATAAAGATGAAATGTATTAAAGAAAAATTAAGATACAGATAAAGTATGTGGGTAAACGATGAGGAAGAGAGAGAGAGAGAGAAAGAGAGAGAAAGAGAGTCATTGTAAAGAAAGAATCATATGAAATTAACGTTGATTTGAATTGTAAAGGCGTCAGTTAAGAAAATAACTAGCAAAAATAAAGACTATAATACACCTTTACTAGTGATGACAATGGGAGAGAATATTATGAAAGTGAAGGGGAGACAAAATGAATCACAGAAAAAAAATCACTTGGAAATAAGCTGAATTTTGAAGAAGAAATTATATTTGGGGATAGAAATAGAAAAAAATGGTATGTGATGTTAGCGAATGAAATAAAAGAAAAAAAAAGCAGTGAGAAGATAAAGAAAAGGAGAAAATTAAAGAGAATAAAAAAGAAAAAAAAGCTAAAGTGAAGGAAAATAATGTAAAATATAGAAGTGAATGAAGACAGTGATAAATTTAAAGGAGAAATCAGAATTCTCTGAAAGCAGTTACTAATTGTGATGCAAATATGAACCCTGCGATAAGCAAAAGAAAATGTCGAAATGAACAGGAAAGACATTTGAAATGCGCTCAAGTACGAGGAGAAAATGGATGATAGAGAAAAAAACGAGCAGCATAAATAACAAGTGAGAAAACAGTTGGAATTATGAGAGCAACGTGATTCATGTTGAAATAGGAAAGAGAACCCAAACTTTATTTTAAAAAAATCGATTTAAAAAAACACAAAAGACCAGAAAAAAAACCAAAAAAAAAACGAATGGTCTCAATTCACGAATATTTTGAGTTGTAATGTCTCATACAAGCATATACAGGGATATATCACAATGTATTCTTTAACACCGTACTGATATATATATATATATATATATATATATATATATATATATGTGTGTGTGTGTGTGTGTGTGTGTGTGCATTTTAGCTAAATCCAAACATGACAATGGAAAAGGCAATAAATGTAATCTACGCCTTTTAGAAAATACTTGTCATCTTAAACCATATCAAGAAACCAAATCGAAATTTCCTTAATAAAAAAAGTTATTTAATGACCACATGCTGTCAGAGAAAAAATACTTACTAAATTTCTTACAGTCTGATTGATATGGATCCCTCTTACGTTTACATCTTTCGTTCTTTCTTTCTCACATAATATTTTTTAACACTTATGAATTAAACCCCTTTTATTTTTGCTCCTTACATATTTAATTCTTAATACTAAATTTTACATCTTAATTTCTCTTTTCGTGTTTCTCTTTTCTTTTCTTTTACCTTATTTTTTTTTTAATTTAAAATTTCGAAATTTTCATTTTCCCTACATTTTTTATGTACATGTAATATTTGAATATTTGAATATTTAATTTTTTAAGACTCATGATTTATGCCTCTTTGATTTCTTCTCCCTGTATTTTATTATTTTTTTCTTTAATTTTAATTTTAATTTCAAATTTTAAATTTTTATCCATATGTAACCGTAAAGTATTTAAATTTTGAATCTTGTTATTTAAAAAGCAGTAAGTTAACTTTATAATATTTAATTCCCGTGCACATCGAGTGAACTTAGATTCAAATCTATTAGACTGTCAGTTTGAAATATGCACCTGATGATTGCATAACACATAAAAATCTGAGTCGTGCCATATACGTAGGATTATATATATATATATATATATATATATATATATATATATACTTTAACAGAAATTCCCATTTTGTTTTAACAAAAATAGCAACTAAAACACCCACTAAAATAATGTTTATCGTCATAAGAAGTGTATGGGTGTGTGTGCGCGTGCGTATCAAGCAAATAAATAATTGAATGACAATATGAAAAAATATCAAAGTGACACGTTTTGTCTGGGGTTCAATCGTATGCATAAAACCTCCAATAAACGATTACTACTACTGATGTAAATTGAGTCACTTAAAAACAATCGCGACGAAAAAATTAAACAGACAATAAGAAAGTCTATAAAAATCCCAATGTGATCAGTAAAGTTAAACATTGTAATGAAAAATTGTAATCTTAAGCGCCACTGGATCTTTGAAGTTTTGATGTGAGCTGTAACCGGTGTTTTCTCTTGTATTATCTTTTCCGGAAACCAATTATTTCATTTAGAAGGCTTATTCCATCAAAATTACAGGCATTTGTTTGAAAAGATTTTTTAAGCGAAATGTGTGACTTAAAAGATTTTTCTTTTTTAACATTATTTCATATGTATCTACTAGCAGTATAGCCCTGGGTTGCTCGGGTGTAATGAAAGCTTTAAAACTAATCCATGGTCCTGGAGCTCAGACTCTTTGGACGTTGGCACGAAAGACTAAAAAGCAATAGTTGTTTCCAGTTACAGCAAAGCCGTAGACTGAAAGATAAATGAATGGATGTAAGTCAAATTTTGATTTTCTGATATCGATATCAAATAAGTTTTTTTCGTCGTAAACTGAATTTTGAAGGCTAAATAAGTCCTCTGAGTAAATGGCATCATGGCTGAGATTAAGAACCACATTTATACCTAGTTAGAGCCAAACCCGAAGCAAAAACTAAAGTAAAAGGGCTGAAAAAAATACAGACAAGCAGGCAGATAAACAGACACACGCACAAACATCTTGCCTTTTATATATATATATATATATATATATATATATATATATATATATATATATATATATATATATTATCGATTTTATGCACTATTGTAAGAACTGCAACCTTGAAACTTCTGAATATCGTTTCTTATATCCTTGTCTATGAGTGTATCACATTTGATTAAAATCGGATCACTCCTTCTATAACCAGATTTTTTCGATTATCGATTTTCGATATTTATCAGGGGTACCTCAGCACAAAACCTATCAAAGAACACTGGCTGACGCTTATAGTACAACTGTGTAAATTTTCAAGAAAATCGGTTCAGCCGTTTCGGAGTCTATAGGTAACAGACACACACACAGACAGACACACACACACACATACACACACAGACAAAGTTCCATTTATAAATAAGTTTATATATATATATATATATATATATATATATATATATATATATATAATATTGATAGGAAAACTCAAAACATAGTTAAACAGTTACAAATCCATAATTATCAACAATATAAATTTTTACTGACTCTTTCAGTACGTCAAGAAATAAAAAAAATTGTTTATTCTTCAAAGGTCTGAAAAAGACAATATAAAATTACATTGTTGAAATAAATTCTGGATTCATAACCGTTCAATTATGTGCTGAGTTTTCCTACCAATATTTTATAATGTTCTGGATAATATCTATCGTGCTCTCTATTTTATTTAATTAACAATTTATATTAATTAGATAAAATCTTTTGGGTTATCCTTTCTGTCTTTACGGGTTTTCCATTCTCTCTTATATATATATATATATATATATATATATATATATATATATCCACATGGCACATGCACATATCTTTTGCATATATATTGTCACGTGCGTGATGTTATCGGAAGGCATAAGTGAATGCTGATTTGCTTTTACAACTTATGAAATACGCTCGCCTCGATAAAAAATCTGATGTTGACGATAAGACGAATCTCGCAGCTAAGCTTGAAAAGGACCTCCAATCCGTGGTGGATTGGGGTAGGAAATGGCTCGTAAAATTCAATTCTTCCAAAACGAAGCTGCTGTCAATTAACCACCACAGACGACCGCACCTCCCTCCCATTAGCATGGAACAGGCATGCCTCCCAGAGAGTAAAACACTACGCCTGCTTAGCCTGACACTCTCAAGTGGAATGACTATGTCAAATCCATTGCTATATCCGCTGCCATGAAAGTTGGCTCTCTGTGCAGGGCCCGAAAATTCTTTCCGCCTGAAACTATCCTGCACTTATACAAATCTGCCATCCGCCCGTGTTTTGAATAGTGTTGCCACATCTGGTCGGGTGCCCCTGCTATTCTCCTCAGGCTTCTTGACAAAATACAGAGAAGAATCTGTAATGTGATTGATACCGACTTAGCTGACCGCCTGCAGTCACTCTCTCACCAGCGTGACGTGACTTCCCTGTGCCTCTCCTACAAATACTTTCATGGCTTCTGCTCTAATGAACTTAAATCAATGGTGCACCCTAGGCGTGAGTTCGCACGAGATACTAGATTGGCAACTTGGTCCCACCCTTTTACAGTGAAACCGATGAAATGTAAAAGCAAATTCTACTCCAACAGCTTCTTTTCTCGCACTTCCCGCCTGTGGAATTCCCTTCCGCATGCTTGCTTCCCCGACGGCTATAACCTCCAGGAGTTTAAATGCCAGGTCAATAGACACCTCCTAATATACTAACCCTCCCATTCTCCCCAACTCTCCCCCTATGTACATCCTAACTCGTCTATCGCCCTGTGTAACCCCCTGCGCTTTAGTGGCACTGGAATGCCTTGCTTGGGGTGAAATGATTAATATATATATATATATATATATATATATATATATATATATAAAATCAATCGTAGTCTAACCGTACTGATGAGCTGTGATACAGCGAAACAGATCTGTCTGCGGATGACAATATATATATATATATATATATATATATATATATAATAATATTTATTAATAAATTATAACATTGATATGTTATAATATCACTACAAAAGTAGCTATTTTGTTTCGACACTTTTTGTGTCTTTTCAAGTGATGTTGTTATTTCAAAAATAATCATTGTGATACTTTTGATACGTCTTAATCATTGTGATACTTTTGTATCCAGTTTTACAAATTAAATATTATCCTTTTTTTAAATGTATTATAGATTTGTGTAGTAATGCCAACTTGTTTATATATATATATATATATATATATATATATATATATATAAACAAGTTGGCATTACTACACAAATCTATAATACATTTAAAAAAAGGATAATATTTAACCTCCAACTTGTTTATATATATATATATATATATATAAACAAGTTGGCATTACTACACAAATCTATAATATATTTAAAAAAAGGATAATATTTAATTTGTAAAACTGGATACAAAAGTATCACAATGATTAAGACGCCTTTCAACCGACACGTCTTTAGAAAAAAAATCGTCGGTAAATTAAGATTGCGCAACTAATTGGAATATATTTTTATCAACTGCTGAAATTAAAACAAACTAATTGAGAGATAGGGAGTTAAAAAATTCTCCAGCTAGGTAATAGCTTCTCCGAACAAGGCTAATATGTGCTTTAGCTCTCTTTGTGTGCACTGGTCTTTCATATTAATAATAACAGACTTCAATATATTTAAGTGGAACTTGTTCCGTGCCCTGTGTAACACAGTCAAAAACTCAGGAGAATAGATATTTCTGCAAGAATCAGAATTAAATAAATATTTACCAATGGTGAAGGCATGAGTCTGTAAACAGCCGGATGTCTATAGCTCATGTATACGCACCTGACTCGGAAGTTGGGCGATTCTAAAATCCAACCGACATAGTCGACTTTGCATTGACATCTGACCAGCTTTTGTTGATTGGCAGGCAAAACATCCTTACGGCATGGAGGTAAATACCTTGTTGTTGAAGAATTGCTCCGGATGATAACGGCATTAAAACACAGCTTAATGGGAATAGAAATTTTATCCGCATATGTCTGACTAACAGGACCTATCCACGGTAGTCTAACATATACAGGACATTTGGATGGCCTATACATTTTAACCTCATTGAACGTAATGGTTTTTCGTTCAATGGTAGATTCGAGGTAAGCATTCGAAAATAATTGTTTAATTTTCTTTAACTCAGCATCGAGTTTTCCTTCAGAATATAACATAATATCCCGAGGGATAAGACTGCTAATAAGCTTAATTTTCCTGGTCCTGGGAGCAAAAGTATCCCAAGTTAGGTAAAACCCAGAAAAAGTGCGTTTACGATAAACACTAGTAAGAAGGCACGAAACTGTTCTATCTAGTAGTACATCCAGGAAAGGTAACCGATTGTTCTCTTCTACCTCCATAGTATATTTTAACGCAGACTGAAGATTGTTCAAATAGGAAACGAACTCTTCTGCCTTACTACTACTAGGAAACGACATAAACGTGTCCTTAACATGGCGGAAGTAACAATAGGTCTTATTAATCTTTTCGAAAAGCAATTTCTCATGAAATCCAACAAAAATGTTAGCCATCAGAGGAGCCAATGGACAACCCATAGCTACTCCGTCTATTTGTTGATTCAATTGTCAAAGCTGAAGAAGACAGACTTAACCGCCATCCCCATCAACTCAACAAAGACACTCTCACTTTGTGGGGCTATGATGCAAAAAACCAGCACAAATATTATTTGTTTCATCAAGTGGAACATTTGTGATCAGATCTGATATATCAAACGACACAAAATACTCAGTACCAATGTTAGATTTCAAGTAACGCATATGCCCAGTAAAGTGAAACGAGTCAGGTACACAATACTCCGAATAGAATAATACAACCGAATGAAATTCTAATAATCTCTTCTGTAATCGAATTTCTGTTCTTGAGTATCGTCATAATTGACATCTTCTAATTTCCGGTATTTTCTGCTATCATTTTAGAATACATAACATTTTACCAACATAATCGGAGTAATTTAATATAACCACTCCAACACCTTCGTCAAGTTTGGTAATATAAACATCTGTCTTAGTTTTTAACAGTTTAGTCGTTTGAAAGTGGTTTCTTTACCAAGTAAACCCGAAAGAATCAATAGGAGAATTAAAACAATATGCTAAGTCTTTCAATTAAGCTTTCAGATGAAACAATTGTTCCCCAGAGTTAGACAGATGTTTAGATAACTGAGAAAGTAGCATTTCAAAATTGCTGAATACCTCAACTTTCTCAGTTTTTATGGAGGGATATACAGAAATCCAAACCCCGAGAAAAGACCACCTTATCAGAATCCGACAAGTCATAGAAAAATTAATGATGCACATCCGTGGCGACATACGAACCAAATTTCTTTTTCATAAATTCAAATACGCTAAATTTTTAGCTTCGGTTCTGTTACCGAAAAATACGTCACTGTCCGACAGATGTTTAGAAAACCAAATTCAGAAAAGATAAAGATCGCGAAATATTATCCCATACTAACCGAAACGGGCCTTTGCAGAACTAACTGCTTAGGAAAATAGATAATTTCGTCCTTAAGGAAAGCGCGTTCAACACTTAATCCTAAAGACCCTCCGAGCAATGTTCCCAGAGATTACATAGTTTTGGGAACACGAATTCAACAACTTAACATTATACGAAAAGGACCGTACCTTGCACTTCAACCGAATGCAGTTGTTGAGGGTCTTAATGTAATTGTGGCTATATCAATATTAAACAAGTTAACATTACCACACCAACCTAATGACATCCGGCTGTTCGAAGACTCGTTCCTCCACCAACGGCGAGCACTTATTTAATTCTGATATTTGCAGGACTATTTATTCTGAGTTTTTCACTGTGCTACACAGGGCACAGAACAGACTCCAATTAAATATATTGGAGTCTGTTATCATTAATATGAAAAGACCTGCCCTGTGCTCGCAAAGAGAGCTTAAGTACAAATTAAACTTGTTCTGAGAAACCATTACCTAGTTGGGTAAATTTTATTACACACCCCCATCCATCAACTAGTGTGATTTGACGTCAGTATCTGGTAAAAAATTTTTCTTATTATTTGCTTAGTCTTAATTTACGGACAATTTTTTTCTGAAGACGAGTCGGTCGAAAAGCGCCTTAAATCTTAATCGTTATGATATATTGTATCCAGTTTAATTAATAAAATACGAACCCTTTTATATATATATATAAGTGAATGAGACAAGCACACACAAAGATTTCTTGATGCACAAATACACGTAGGATTTAAACTTATAAAGGGAAAGCTGGTATACCTAAATATAAATGAGGATTATTTATCTAAACCGAAAAAAAAGGCAAAATAAAATTTTCATTTAAGGACCTACAGTTAAAAAACAACGAAGAAGGAAAGATAATATAAGAAAAATTCATAATCAAAAAACAAAACGTGAAAGATAATTATCTTTCGATGTGATCCTAATTATCACTACTTACCTCTGGCCACATATCTCACCAGACTGCAACCCACTTTATTATTATGTAAAAAGCGCAGTTGAACGAGAGACCAACAAAACTCTGCAACACCAAAGATGAGCTGAAGGCAAGAATCATGGCAGCATTAACCAACTTAATCAAGAAGAATGTCCAGAAGTGATGCAGGAGATTTCAAAGTTCTCTGGTAGCCGTGGATTAAGAAAATAACGATTATATTAAATAAATTAATTTTTTAGTATTTCGTGATATTTGCGTACAATATTAGTAAATATATCTGTTAAAATAAGAAAAGTGTTATTTTCATTTTTGCATAATTTTGAGGATAATTCATCCATCGCACCCTGCATATTGTTGCCCTTTTCATTGTTCCTAACCAACAAATACGGTCTTATTTCTCGGATAGGTTGTTTGGTCTGGATCTCGAAATTCCTGAGTATTTCTCTTTCTTATTTTCTACGATATGTTCTAGTTTTGGGCTGCCGTGCTATTTTATTAATAGTAGTAGTGATATTTGTTTCAACCAAAAATACCTCAAGACGCCACCGGAACCGATATTACTTTATTCTCGACACCGATTTTTTATCTCCGTATTCTGCTCGTTTTTTCATCGCTAAGTTTTTTTTCTTCTCAGGCACGAGGGCGAGGGTCGTGCTCCTAATAACAGCTACACTGAAAACCATTCCAAACACATGGGTGATGGGATTAGAGAAGATAAAGATTTAAGGACGGGTTGTGAAGGTCCAGACATTCTTTGATTTCAATTGCACACACTGGTATGATACATCAGCCATCACATCTTGCAAGAATGTATACCCTACCGTCAACAACCGTCTACGCATCAGCATCATCATCGCTATTTACTACTATTACTACTACTGCTAAACATATAATTAATGCTACTTTGTTCTTCTGATGGCAAGCAAAGTAACGTTTCTCCGCAAGACCCAGAGGCAGTCGTTCCCGCACCTCTTGCCTCTTACATTAGTACCTTCCTCATGTATGGACTCTGTTGCCCCTGCTTCAATCTATTTTTTCTTCAACTTTCTATAATGCTTTCCTTTACCAGGTAAATGCGTTTTCGTTTCTGGCGCTAAGATTAATGTCTTTCCTAGTAGCCTTGACTGATGTTCTTCTTCGCTTAATGTAAATACCTGTACCAAAACATCAAAGAAACGCTGAGAAAATAGCGTTAGATTAAAATGTACATACTCGATGTGCTTAATCAATAGCAATTCTGCCGATAGCTTTAAAAATTGGTGTTCGAATCACACTAAAACATCGCCATACATGAAATAAAAAGAGAGATATAAAATATATATACACTAGTTGTGTTTCTTGTAGCCGAAAAATAGTAAGTCTGCCAGCAGCTTTAAGAAATGGAGATTATTCTAAACAAAATGACAGATTTCAGAATCAGATGTTCATTTCTCTATAAAACGATCACCAGGAATATTTCTTACGACATAATCTCTCAAATTAAAATTTTCTTAAGAACAAGACAACGGTGAACGCCGGTTTTCAATACAAAGGTCAGATTGTAGAGGTTGCTTCTTTGCATACATAACCTGAGCCAAACTTTGTCAAATGAAATAGCAGTTGTTTATTTTTAAGCTGATGTATTTACAAGGAAATTAAGCCGAAAATTATGACAAAAACATTGTCAATCTTGGAGTTTTAGGCCCGTAAAAAAAAAAAAAAAAAAAAAAACGCCATGTCAAAAGAACTGTTTTTCCCTTGACACCGCTATTCTTTAAACTACCTTCACTTTCACTCCCGGCAATGTTCGTAGTTTTAAAAAGTAATGATTAAAATTTTAATAAAACCCAAACATATAAAAGTGAACTTATACATTTTCTTTGTTCCTTCAAAATTTAGAAAGAAAATATTAAACAATATTTTTATTTAACTTGTTTATTTACAAAGAATAATTTTACAAAGAATAATTTTAAGTTTACAACATTCCAAAAGTACGAACCTTAATACAATGTTTAACATTTATCAATTTATAAAAATTAAATATGAAAAGTAATTTTTTATTTATAATGTTTTTAAAAATGTCTGGGAAGAAAAAAATCGAAATAAACAGAGTTACTGTAATTAAAAAAAATTTAAAAATTGCTTTTTCCGGGCATTTCGTTCATTGATATTTTTCAGGAAATTGTGAATAAAATCTTATTTTCATAGTTATTTAAAAGAAATGGAAAACAATTAAAATTGCATTGTACGTGATTTACAATTTTTCATACAGCTCAATTGATCATCGAATCAACTGGCAAAAAAAGATTCGAATTATTTTACTTTACTTGATAATGTGACTTACTAATTTAAGCTCGGCTTTCTTTCTTCTTTTTTGGAGGTATGATTTTTGCCATCTTTTTTCACATCTCTTTAAGTCTCCTCTGTAACGGCCTTACAATTTATTTCAACTTTGTTTTATTTTTTTTTGCTTTGATTTCTTATGAAGCGAGAATTTTCTCACTGAAATGGCCATTCAACTAAATGAAATCTGCAATGTGATCGATACCGACTTAGCAGCTCGGCTGCAGTTGCTTTCTCACCGGCGGGACGTGACTTCCCTGTGCCTCTTCTATAAGCACTTTCACGGCTTCTGCTCCGATGAACTTAGATCACTGGTGCCCCCTAAGTATGAATTTACACGAGCTACTAGATTAGCAACTAGGTCCCACCCTTTTACCCTGAAACCGATAAAGGGTAACTGCAATTTCTACTCTAACAGTTTCTTTTCACGCACTTCCCACCTGTGGAATTCCCTTTCACATACTTGCTTCCCCGACAGCTACAATCTCCAGGAATTTAAATGTAAGGTCAATAGACATTTCCTATCACACTAACTCGCATCCATTCTCACAAGCTCTTTTTCCATCCACTCCACCCACATCCTCGATATCCTCATCCGTCTTTACCCTCCTCCTGATATTTCCTATAACTAACCCCTCTTTCCCCTATGTAAACCCCTGCGCAACAGTGGCAGTAGGATGTCTTGCTTGGGATGAGATGATTAAAAAAACTCTGGGGAACCCTCAATATATATATATATATATATATATATATATATATATATATCAGACTCTTGATAAAAAGGGCGAAACTTGAACTGTTGCTCTAGATATCTCGAATGTGTTTGAAAGGGTTGGGTGTTCTGACCTTCTGCGCAAGCCCCAGTGCTACGGTATTTCTGGACAATTGTTTAGTTTAATCCAATCATTCCTATCGAATCGTGAAATAAAGGTTTTTAACAGGTAAGCTTCCAGATTCTTTCACACGAATGCGGATGTTTATCAATGCTTTATGCTAGGTCCCACGCTGTTTCTAATCTTCATCAATGATCTTTCTGACGACATCACTTTCCAAGTAAGCATCTATGCAGATGATACCACCATTTACTCCCGTCTCAATAAAAAATCTGCAAATGATGACAAAGTAAACCTGATTGATTCTCTTGAACAAAGGTCCTCCAATCAATCATGGAAAGAAAGGCTCATAAATTTTAATGCCTCCAAAACAAAATTGCTCTTCTTTAACAACCATAGAGAAGCTTTCCCACCAGACATCAGAATGAGTGATGCTAGTCTCCTGGAGACAGACTTCTTGGCCTCACTTTTTCAATTGACCTGAAGTGGAACAACTACATCGAATTTATATCTGCAGCTACTGTTAGAAAGATTGGGTCACTGTGTCGAACCAGAAATTTTGTTTTCATCAGAATCCATCTTGAACATTTATTACTCTACCATTCGTCCATGCATTGAATACTGTTACCATATCTGGTCAGGTGCTCTTACTATTTATCTTGTGGTTCTCGACACAATTCAAAGAAGCATCTGCAATGTAATCGATCTTCCTTCTGTTTTTCTATAAATATTTTCATTGAAACTCCCACCATTTTACTGCTGAAAGAGTTAAATGTAACATCTTCTTCTACTCTAATAGTTTATTCTTTCGGACTTGTGAAACTCCTTTTCATTTAATTGCTTCCTAGGTAACTACAATCTGCAAAAATTTAAATGCAACATCAACTCTCATCCTTCTATCTCCCATCCATCTTTTTTCCGTTTTACGACAAACCTGTTCCCAGACTTTTCTCTCAATGTAACTAACTGCCACGCACTAGTAGCTGTCCCGTTTTACTTGGGGGAATATGATCATTTTGCACTTTTTAAATTTTTGAGCGAAAATATTTATTTTCGCATGTATTTCTTTATGAAATGATAAATAATAAATCTTTATAAAAAGTAAATAATAAATATCGCATTGCACTTGGTTCACATATATTTATAATCTTTTTAATAAAACATTACCGCAAGATGGAAGTTAATACAAATTATAGCGGTGACATGGGGAAAAACACTTTTTTGACACATCGCTTTTATCTTTTTGCGGATACGAAAGTAAAACAGTAATTACATTATTCGGACTATTGTCCTCATCTTTGTTGCCATTTATACGTCGTTTCGGTCGTTATACGCTCCGGCCTTCTTCAGGTGCTAGGAATTTTGAACCGAACTCTTTATTATAATCACTGGGGTATATCATTGATTGTAATAAAGGGTTCGGTTCTAAATTCCTAGCACCTGAAGAAGGCCGGAGCGTACAACGGCCAAAACGTCATACAAATGGCTACAAAGAAAAGAACAATAGTCCGAATAATATAAATACTGTAAATACTACCCCATCTCAGAAATATAGACAAATACGAAAGTTAAAGTTTGCTAAAACGTCCACGGATACCAAACTAAATAAAAGACACCTCGAATGAATTTCATAAATGCTTTAGATTCCAACTCATAAACACATATGGCATTCTGTTCTAGAGTTTCCAAGTGAATATTGTAGTAAAACAAAATGTGCACGTAACAATCGCATGATCTCATTGTTTTCCTCGAAACCATGACTTTCAGGATAAGTTGTGGAGAAAACATTCAAGAGATAAGGTAATACATCAGAAAATACGGTAATACTTTGAATGTACATTAAATTTTTACCTTTATTAAAATAAAACCTTGTAATACGCAGTAAATGTTATCTTCTTCTATTTTCAATATTAGAGTCAATAAATAAAAATACACTAAGTTGAACATATTTTTTTAAAATTACACTCGTATAAGAGGTGGCCCATTTCAAACTGACCATTTTGCATTCAGTTAGTTAAAACTAAATGCTGATGCTTCCAACTAACCAGGAAAAGCAGAAACAGCTTTTAAGCTACCCAATGTGATGAGATAAAAGTAAGAGACAGCGAAATCGTATACATAAAGAAATAGAAAAGCTAATCCTACCAATAAATGGGAAGTTTTTTTAAAAAAAACAACAATAAAAGCAATGAAAATTTAATGTTTTCAATGTCTTTTCTTACAAATGTTCCATATCTTTACGGTTGCTCAAGCAACTTTTGGACCAGATCTTGTATTTGAATAGCAGTAATTCAGATAAAGGCTTCCTCTTTCAGTAGGCGCAATATTTATATTATCTCTAATAACATTTACTTACGAACTACGCTGTCGTTTATGACACATATTTCTGATCTTAACCGTTCTTTAAATCTTTACTTTGAAAGATAAATGTCATTTTCAACAGATGCATAAGATCTTTGCTTAAAACGTACAAGTGGACACGAACAATATCTGAAAAACAATAGAATATACCAGATTGGTTCTATGATAGTCCGGCTCTGTGTGACCCTCCAAATAAGCAGCTAATCAAGCGCATGCGCGCGCAAACACACACACAAACACATACGAATTCATTCGTGCACACACACTCAAACATCTATATAATGTGCCCGGTGTATATTTTTGCTTGCATTTTTTTGCTAATATCCATTTACTGTATATTCCTTACCCTGTAGTGGTCTTTGCCGTGACAGGAGCGGACTAGTCCTAGATATTTATAAAGATGGGAAGTGGAAAGACCGACTCTGAAATGAATACAACAATAATAAATGGAAAAATGCATTTAAGGAATTACATGTGAAAACGTTATAATATATATACAGCCCTTTCATTCAGCATAAGTAAACTATAGATAGATAGATAGATAGATAGATAGATAGATAGATAGATAGATAGATAGATAGATAGATACTATGTGTACATAAACATCAAAACTATATGGTAACTAACAGTTTTAACACATTGATCATATTATACATTATTGATTACTATATCCACACTGTTTACATTTCTACATACACTCTATCCTTGATATGGTGAATTATTCCCTCTACGGAGTATCAGGAAGAGACAGTATGTCTTGAGACATGCGATAAGAAAGGAAGGCTTGGAGAATCTGATACTCAAAGGTCAGTTAGAGAGAAAGAACAACAGAGCAAAGCAGCGTATAACATATGTAAAGATCAGGTGGATAGCAGAGCGGGGTTTGGGTGGGGTAAGACGAGAAAGCGTGCTAAGAGTCACCTGGAATAAAGAGACGTGGAAGGCCATAATCATCTACGCCCTGAAGGGACATGGTACATAGAAGAAGAATATATTGTGATTGTAGGAAATAACGCTCTGCAGCAACACTCCGTTTCATACTGAAACGCAATTATCCCTTCGAAATACATAAGACTATAATTTATCACGCACACACACACACACACATATACACACACATACACACACACACACACATATATATATATATTAGTTTTGAGTCACTATTAAATTAAACCAGTACCCTGTTGTATTAAAAAGTGATCAATACATTTATATTGTAGAGCTTTTGAATATTTAACATTTAGAAATGAATTTCTTCCGCAACCTAGTTTTCAACATTTCAGTATTATCAGGCGATTTGTAATAAATGATTCTCCAGTTTTTCAAAGGTACAAACAGGGTTTGGCTTTTTTTTTTTTACTATGCCCCATGTTATATCAGGTTTCTTTTTTTTTTGGGGGGGGGGGGTTTAAATAATATATATATATATATATATATATCACTTTAAACATTATTTTTAGTGAATACTTGGATTTGAGTAGGTAATCCGTTTATTTATTAAATAGAATATTTTGCCTACCGGCCTGAATGTTCAAGAAATCTCATAAAGTATGCGCTCTCAAAATTCATTCTAACAGTCTCTTTGTTTACATTTGGATACGAAACTCTGCAGATAAGAAAAACTTAGAGATTAAAGGAGAAATTTCGATTGAAACACGAACTTTGGCCTTACCTGAAGTAAGTAAGGCGTGCAGGGATAAATAGTAGATAGCTTATCTCTAACTTATATGACGAAGGTTCGATTCTTGTCAGAGAGCGTAAATTTTGCTTTATTAAGATCACTCACACATTCATGCCGGTAGACGAAGATGAATAAATATACTATTTAATAAATAAACGGCGTGTCTACTAAAATACGCGAATTCACTAAAAATAACATTTAAAGTGATAAAAAAACTGTCGGAATAAGAAAAATATCGATTAAGATATATATATATATATATATATATATGTGTGTGTGTGTGTGTGTGTGTGTGTGTGTGTGTGTGAAGAAGAGAAAGAAATTGTATCTTTAACTTGTCTTTTTAAATTGATCACACTTTGGATAAAGTGAATGCAAATACCTAACTTGTTTTTTTTTTTAAGTTCTATTGCTTTGTCTATCTGAGGCAAATCAATCAGTTCAGAGATCACCTAAAAGTTTATGAATTTTAGGAAAATCTAGATAAATAGGTTCAAATGCAGACGTCGAATTTTAAAGTTGAAATTCATTACGTAATCCTAGAATGAGAATGCGATATTTCAGATTTATATGTACACGCATACGAGTGTATGTGCTACGCTTTGTGTCTCTCTAAGTGCAATTATAGAAACCGTTTCAATCGAACACCTGCAAGTGCAGTCAATCAATTTTCGCAACATACACACACACACGCACACACACACATATACACACACAAACACAGGGTGTGATGTGTAAATTGTCGCCATTTTATATTTTTAATTTGAATGAATGCTCGTTGTTGTTGTTTTTTATTTTGTCGATTACACAATTTAGTAGAATCAATTGGGCACCATCTCTGAGAAAAAGAGCACCATGACGAAATTCACTCCGCTAGAAATCTGTAAACAGCATGCTGTACTACATGACATTCCTGCCAGAAGCTCCAATACGAACATTTCAGAGTGTTTGGGTGTCAATCTGAGCACAGTGCAGAATATTCGGAAAGAGTTGGATGAATCTAATGGTGATTACGAATGTGTTTAGAGTGATCGCTAGTCATGGCGGCGTTATGCCTCCATTTATCTTCCCACAAGGCCTCAGACTCAACACAGAGACCTATATTAAGTGCATTGAGAAGGTAGGCAAGAATAATGGCAGCATTTAATATCTTAAACAAGTAGACTACACAGAAGAGTTGCAGGAGATTCCGAAGTCGTCTTGGAGACGTGGTTGGAGCCAATAACAATTTTATTGAATACATTTGCTTTTTAGTATTTCAAGATATTTTGTGAAATTTTGGTAAATATATCTGTTAAAATTAGATACCAGTGTTATCTTTTATTTTTGTGTAATTTAGACGACAATTTATCCATCGTGCCCTCTAAAGGAAGAGAAAAAGTGAACGTCACACAAATCTAAATAGGTAATGTTTGTTTATAGCTTGAAAGCTTAATTTGAATAAATAAATATTCTTATATTTTTCAAAGACTAAATATATACTTTAACACAACATTTTATTATAAGTATATAAAATTTCCTCGTCTCGTTGAAGGTAACATGTTTGCTTTAATTGTGCCATAATTTTCTTCGGTTGCAGTTCGGAATCGTTTAAACCGCTTGGCCTGCGTGGAATTAACTTTGTTATGTGTCTTAGCAAAAGAAATGAAGTGGTATTATGAAATGTCGTGTACACTTCTTTTGCAATGCCATTACCTCATCCTAAGCATCTGCATAAAAATGTGTTTTTAAGAAAAAATCTGACGTCAAAGTGAAACTAGCAAAGACGCCTCGTAGTAGTGTTTAACAATCATATCTTGTAGATTCTTACTGCTGTAGTACATCGGTCTTCGTTGAATACTCCGCAAAGATAGCCACATTCTCAATCATTTGAGTCCCACATACTTCCTGATGTGTATGATGCTACAGCTCACAGCACGCTAGAAATTGCTGCTGTGTTTTTCATAGTAAATAGTAGGATTTAACTTGCTTTACGCCCAAATAAAGAGCCCAGTCTGCCGTACTATTTAACTCAGAGATGGATTCATACCTTTTCCAAATGTATTTACACTTTAGTGAATGTAATGAACTCAATAGGACTCATTCTCGGCCGCTATTCATTACAATACCTGCCAATCCACAATCTTCACGCTAGACTAAGATAAGATTATTGAATACTCAAAATTAAAATTTGGAGATGGTCTCTCTTTAAGAAATCATAAGCCGTTGAACAAACTTAGCCAAACCAATCTTTAATAAATAAAAATCCCTTCCATCAAGTAAATGAAAGAACTCAGACATAATTTATTAATGGAAATAAAATTGAAAAATCCTGAAGGACGATATTTTTCCTTTTTACTAATATTTACTGTATGCAAATCCCAAGATCCACTGGAGGTAGAAGTAGTCTGTTGTGTGAGCAGTAGATGTAAGACGTAAGAGCATTTTATGAGAATATGTATGAAAAATAAAGGTTAACACAATATGAACAGGTTAAGATTGTAATGGTCGAGGAAGTTGATTCTACAAGGTAGCGATTCGTGTAAAGAAGGTGTTATAGTGGGATATACTTTTCGTTAATGGACTGCTAAAAAATGTTCGTGTCAAGAGATTCTAGCTGTGAAGGCTAGAATTGGTGGAACTAAGGAATCTACTACCTATTACAATATGTGCATGATAGTCTATAGAAGATATTTGGATGAGGCTTTTTTAAAGGCTTTGGCTATCTTTGAATGTAGTAATACGCATACCTTTGCAACGTCAGTACCTGAGCACTCAGAGAAAATATTCAGTGAGGTGAATGTGTTCAGTGTGATCAACTGTTATACTATGGAGAAACACATGTGCTTCCTTTTATTTAATTAAATAAGTTTTCGTAAAGCCGGATAGTCATTTCGAATATGATTTGAACATGAATACTTGGATATTGAAAACCGTTATCAAATAATATGCCGGTTCCTGAAGTGCTGCATGAGATAGATTTTTGCCAAAATCAAAAACAATAATAGGTTAACAGTAAGAGACAGTAAGGCGTTCACGGTTCAGAACAAATGAAGTCCCACAAGTGACAAAGCGGATCGCGGAGAAACTTACACTTTGCGGTAGACTTCTAGGCAAGCATGCCCCTAGACATCATCATCATGCTCGTCTTTTGAGATTTCATAAGCGGCTTACGTAATGTTTAGTCATAAAAGCAAATGCTGCATCACGTAAATGATGGACATTTGCGCGTGTGTTGTAGATCTAAATACAGACATTTTCCAGTCAGAATTTACCTACCAAACACATGCCCATCCCTAGGCATCATGGTATGGAGTATCATAAGTTAGAACTCACGCCAAACTGTGGTGTTTGTAAAAAGAAGATTGAACAGCGTCAGGCATATCTTGATTCATTGTTTATTCCATTTTCCTCAAATTGAAAAACAATATTCTATGGCATAAAGTTAATACCTGACAAAATTATATTAGTGATACTCAAAATGATCTGCAAAACATTTGGTAGATTCTCTGGCCTAGTTAAATGTGTGACATGTTTATACAGCTGATTGGTTCAGTTGGTCCGCCTAAAACAGTCACTGCATTACATCAGCAGGTGAAAGATGTGTAGAATACGGGAGGATGAATACGGGAAGACAAGCGTGCACTAATGCCCAAGAAGAAGAATTAATGTTAAGTCAGAGTATTGTTTTTATCCGTCATTTTAGAATCTTTGATCGTATTTATCAACAGTAAGAGGTAGCTCCGAAATGTCTTCGGTTCGAGCCAGAAGGGATTCAATAAAAAAAAATATTGATGCTTTGACATTTGGTCACACTTTAAGAACTTGTTCTGACCATGAATTTTGCACTACCTGCTTGTATATGTGATCAGTTTGCGTTATTTACGTTTAATCTTGAGTAAGTAAAAAACTATTTCGTGTATGTTGCAGTTTTATATACCTTCAAGATGTAGAGATACACATATATATTTCTTTGTGATGTGATGAAAGGAAACTGCGAAATCGAGGCTATAAATGTGTATGTTCATAAATACATGTTATATCTCCAAAAGCCAAGTTTCGAAATCATTGAAAAAAGTTTTTGCTTCGTCTTATCGCTAGACATCCGGGACATTGTCTTGATAAACATTAACTGAGGATTTAAATAATCATCTTGTCTAAGATTATTCACGTTCTGTGTTAGTGAAATGAATATTAATTTTAATTATTTCTTTCCAATTGATAGCATAAAAACAGATATATTCGAAATGTTTTCAAAATTTATATAACTGTATTTTTTACTTTTCAAAGTATCCAATATATATATATATATATATATATATATATATATATATATAATTTAACCCCAAGAGAAGCGGTACTACCGACACTAGACTGGGTCCAGGGGTGTTGAGGAAATGATAAAAGATGAACAGGATTCAGAAATATAGAAGATGGCGATCGACGTTGAATTTATTTTTTTTAATTTTAATATAGAGCGCAATATGCAAACAGGTAAATTGCCACATGCTAATAAGTGTTAAATATATGTGTTTGTTTGCATGAGTCTACGCGTGTTTTTAACTGTTAACTATATTTTAGTAACTAACAGTTTTTAACCAATAAAATACGGCACATTTTATACATATGCATTCAGGTAAGATAAATTGTTTTTGCTTTTTCATTTTTTTTTTTTTTTACCTAAAAGATTTCAAAGATGAAATCTCATGATGATAAAAAAACAGCTTCTACTCTCGCATTATTTTTTTTTATCCTGCTGGGAACTGCATGCGTTGCATGATATATTAAAAAAATTTTCATGTTAAAATTGGCTCCGTGGTAGTAAATCAATAAAAATGGATGTTACGAACGACATAGAAAAAGAGCGCGAATGTCTGGGCCTGAAAGCTTGCATGCATGAATGGGTAGATGAAGAGAAAAGTGTGAATGATCACATGTGAATATGTCTATCTATCGCTCTATGTATAGCGGGATATATATGTATATCACCCATGAACGCACATATATATATATATATATATATGGTAAAAATAACAACAAATAACTACAATGAACCGCTTTCGGATCAACAATTATTCCTACTCAGTAGGCTCTAGAATAATTTGAATCATGACCGTTACTGCTAGGACCCGTTAAGATAATGCAATAAACCTCGCCACTTATAATACACCACTAACCAGCATATATAAATAGACGATTTGTCAAGCGAAAACACAACACATATGGCGTGAAGATTAAGTTCTAGCATGAAACAGACGGTCGCTGCACGTTGTTGACCTCAGTTTCCACACACACACACACATATATGTGTGTGTGTGTGTGTGTGTGTGTGTGTGTGTGTGTGTGTGTGTGTGTGCAAATGTCATTAAAAATAGCAAACTAGGTATTGTGGGTAAATTCTTATGTAATTTTTCATGTAATATTATAAGTTTTTGCTTTTCTGTCAGTCAGTTAAAGTGCCATACGTGATACACGCTTGGGCGATCATGTCTCTTTCGAGACAAGACTGACTGGGCAGAAGGTTATCCCGCAGTAGGTTGCCATTGCTTTCTGCGGTAGACTGGTTGCCGACCAAGGCTATAGAACCCAATCTGTCCTGCTATTTAACCCATAACTGGAAGGAAGAGACGGATTAATACCTTTCCCAGGGGTATTTGCGCGTAAGTGAATACAATGGATTCAACTGGAATTCGAACTCGGCTCCCCGATTTCTCGTTCCGAGCCGATATCCACTGTACCACAACGCACATCCTCTGTACATAAATTAAATAAAACATTTCCGAATGTTTTATTTATTCAAGCGCATTCAGCTATGTTTTTAGCGATTATCAGGGATAATTATATTTTACTTTTAATTGAATATATGGATTGTTTTATGTACGTATCTAGAATTATAGGAATGTTTTATTTTCCAAACAATATGCTGTCATAATTTGGAAAATAAAACATTCCTATAACTCTAGATACATATATAAAATCATTCATATATTCAGTTAAAACTAAAATAAAATTCATCCAGCAAAATGTTTAACATATAGCCAAAAGCACTTGTCTAATAAAACATTCAGATAATTTTTATATAATTTATGTACTGAAAAGAAAAAAATATATGATCACTTGAAAAATTATATAAAAACTTAACCACATCATATAGCTATTTTAAGGAAACTTATATCAAAGAAGAATTGCTGCCAAAATACACAGTATAAATCTGTGTGCTGATAGATAGATAGATAGATAGATAGATAGATAGATAGATAGATAGATGAACATATATATATATATATAAACACAGATATATATAAACATGTATATATATATATATGAACAAATATATATATATATATATGTGTGTGTGTGTGTGTGTGTGTGTGTGTGTAAGCATACACACATTATTTAAAATAAATCTGGACTTTACCTAGACCCAACCACTGACTACTAATAACGGAATCAATTTTGTTATTGATGTACTAATATAAGATGGTGCGACAAAAATAAAACGTGGCGCTAAATGAAATGTTTAAGAATAATACAAATCATTTCATCATCTTGAATATTTTTTCTTTATATTTTCTTGTTTTTGCAAAATGATAAATATTATACAAGTAGTCAAGGCAATAGCACCAAAGATTACAAGAGATAATATTACGAATGGTTCTTTCTTGCGCTAGAATCAGATCAACATTTATTTGGGATCAGTGGTGGAAAGAAGTCACTTGTAATCTAAGCTGCAAATCACACCCGGTAGTAAAAGAAAAAATGCCTTCTAAAACGAAATTATTTCAACGACCCACTGATTCTATTTATTAACTGAGACTTTAAATTGGTGAGGGAAATTTTGATTGACGTTGGAAACAACAAAAAAGGAAAAAAATGATAAAATCTTATAAAAGTTTTGTGGCCACAAAATCTCTGTAATTGGTTCGCATTAATTAAATAGGTTGATAATTTGATTGATTTGATTGAATAGAGAAATAGCCCTGCTTAAATATCAATTAAAACATAAAAAGGCAGCTAATGATGACAAAGGGTCATTGAAGAAGTCACTGGAGATAGCTGAAACGTCTGGTCTTTGTTCATAAAATTGACAGATCTGATTAAGTTTACCTTAGAGGCATAAATTGTAGAAAGCTTCTAGTTTCTATTCTAGCTTGAATTTTAAGAAAGGTTTTATGATTTGGCTTTTAAAGCCCTATTCCCAAACATCTTGCATTAAATTTAGCAATTTCAGTCTGTTCTCTTCAGAAATAAAACATTAAACTATTTTAATGGATTTAGTTATGAGAAGATTCTGATGGCGAAATCCAGAAATTTTTACAGATATTTGAAATGCCCAGGCTTTGTGAAAGTGATGAAACTAATGCATAATCTGAAATGTACTAAAGAAAAAAATAATTCAGGTTCTACTTAATAAGTCTATTAAACAAAATTAGATACCTCAGCAATCACTGAAAGGCGATAATTTTGCTAACCTCGCAACCTAATCACATTCAATATAAGGTAACCAAAAAGATCCTTGCTGTTTTTATGTCGTGTGATCACTGATACGCACGAGTGCGTCACATGTGTGTGTGTGTGTGTGTGTTGGGGAGGATTGCATGTGCATTGCGCGTGTAAATCAATCATTGCTCGAGCAGTGGCGAGAAAACATGGTATTTTTGAAGAAGGTCATTCGGAGTTATTTGCTTTATGAATTTAAAGTGGGCTTGTCTGCAGCCGCATCAAGTTGCCGAATTCTTCACGCTTTTGGGGATATTATTGAACGTACAGCTAGGAATTGGTTCCAGAAGTTCAGGTTGAGATGTCTGTCCCTTTGAACCAACACACCCCACTAAGTGGCTGGCTACAAATCCTAGATGATAAGGCCATGAAAACGGCCATAGAAGGGGGACAATAGACAAACCTGCGGAGAGCTTGCTGAACGCTTCCAAATTTCTGATGAGTTAGACTTTATTTAGACTGCATACGGTGTACAATTTGGACCGCATAAGGTGTACAATTTGAGCAAATGTGTAGCCCACACACTGTCGGTAGCCGACAAGTAACAACGAGTGGCAACCAGTTTCTGCTTGCTTTCTCAACACTGCTCATCAGTGATAAAAAGTGGGTCCTGTATGGCAATTATAGGCTTGGTTGTCACCAAAAGAGTTGTCACCAAAAAATTCTATGCATAACAACATCCACCCACTCAAGATCATACTCTATATCTCGTGGACTTGTCGACAGGTAGTGCACTATGAACTGCTACCAACGAATGAAATCATCACTGTATTTGCAGCTGTTGCATCAGGCACTGAAGCAAAAGGAGCCTGCAATGATTAATATCAAGGGTATTCTATCCTTCCATGTCTATGCCAGGCCTCATGTAACGTGGGTGGTCCGGAATACCAAACGGCAACTTGACTAAGAAACACTGCGCCATCCATCTTACTCTCCGGGCCACCCAGCAGATTACCATCTCTTTCATTCCCTGGACAATGACTTTGGTGGAAAATCTTTCACAAATGAGGCTGACGTGCTGCAGGTGCTCAAAGACAAAAAAGTCTTTGAGCACCTGCAGCACGTCAGCCTCATTTGTGAAAGATTTCAAGTCCAAGACAGCTGATTTTCACCGTCAGGGCATTGTGCAGCTGGAGGCAAGTTGACAAAATATTCTGGGTGCGGATCAGGATTACTTTGAGGACTAACGGTAAGCCTAATTTGCTGCAAATCTTTTTCTCTAATATATAACAGACAACAAGGACTTTGGGGGTTACCTAGTAATCTTCATAAGAAATACGGTATGAATATGTCACTGTTTTCCAAGTCCGATATTTGCATCGCAATATCTTGACACTTTCAAGAATGACCAGCCATATCTTCCTATTTAAAAACTATAAGGTTATCTTGCTGCTTTTGCTTTCCATAAAAATGACTAAAAATGTGCCTGGACATAATCTTATGATAAAATATATGATTTTAAGGATTTTACTTGAGGAAATAACTTAAAAATTGAATTTAAATTTCGGTCACTTTAAAACTTATAAATCTGGCCTAGAAATGGTTATCAATAGATTTACTTTCTATAGAAATCATTTTAATTCGATTTCTCATCAAGTTTTAATATTCAAGGTAAGTAGCAAATAAAATCATTTTAAATGTGGTACGAACATTTCAAAATAATTAAAATAAATGCTAGTATATTTTCACCAGAATATTCACTGCATTTTTAGCTAATTTCAAACATAGATATCCTACATTTATTGTAAATTTCTGTTAAATTATTTGTTAAGCTACATTCAATGACCTCAAGTAGTAAGTTTTGTTCAGTGCACCGGTAATCCAAGGTCGGTGTTCTCTATTATGGCAAAATTACGAATACTTCAATTGAAATCAGAAACATTTGATCTGCTCTCCAAATTATCCTTGGGGTTGTTGTTTACATTTCCTTACTTGAGCCGCTATTGGTGGATTGTCAATATTTTTCTCCTTCAACCAGGAACACAGTCTTCCTACGTTATGTAGTTTGTTAAATAGTCAATTTTCAAAATCTATAATACCATCTGTTATATAATCAGCAAATAAATTTTGGAAGATTCGAAGCAAATTCAGCCCGTTTGACTTTGAACCTCTTTTAGTAAATGTGTATCTGTCTTCACGGACTATGTATTTGTGGACACACCGGTAGTGTGTCTGCTTATGATTTCAATTTTGAATTTAGTGACAGCCTCATTTATCTATCAGAAAATAGAGCTATACAATCTCAACTGAAATAAATACGAATAAACAATGAAAAATAAACTAGTGACAATTCGAAATAACTTCATTGAAGAACATTGATTTAGTTATTTCAGAATAACTTCCCATATGACATTATATAAATGCTACTAAAAATACTCGCAGTTAAATAAAATAAAAACGGAAATTTTTCGTAATAACGCCTTGAGTTATTGCGATTTACGTAATCAATCGAATATATATTGTAATACTGGCTAAACCCAACCTACATCATGCAATAACTCTTCCAATATTGATTTGCTGTAATAATTTAAAAATTATCGTAATAATTTTCGTAAAAGATATAATAGTGAAGATCCTCACCAATTTACCAACTTCTTTATGATATATGGTTTAATAGTAAGATATGTTAACGAAATGTACAGGATCTAGAATTCAGTCAACACTGACAAGTTTAGGGAGTTTGAATTAATGGTGATTAAATAATCGATATATTGTTTGAGGCATTTGACAAGCGATGCTATTTGCATAAAAGAAGAAAAGATTAGTGGCTGCCATTTCTAGACAGGATTGAAATAGGATGAAAGAAAAAAAAGAATTGGGAATGAAATGCCAAAGAAAAAGAAAGAAATGATTAAGAAATAAATAAATAGAAAAACTAAAGCAAATAAAAAAGGCAAGATATATTAGAAGGATATTTAAGGCAAGTAATTTGATGGCAAAAGAGAAAAAGTCTAATGCTGAATGACAATGACAGGTAAATTAAAAGTGAAAGAAGGAAAACGGATTGGCAGGAAGGAAGTATCAAAAACAAAGAATAGTAAATTAATGAATATATGAATGAGCAAAGAAAGAAAGAGAAATAAAAAAAGAAAGAAAGAAAGAAAGAAGGGGAAATAAAAAATAAAGGGAAATAAAAGAAAGAAAGAGGAAAAAGAAAAAAAGTTCGTAGTGCGTATATAATTACATATAAAACTTTAGCAGCGAAGAAAAAGTAAAAGAGCAAACGGACAAAACCAAAATCAATAGACTGCACAAAAGAAAGAAATAAAGAAAGGGAATAGAGAGAAAAATGTAACCAAGGGAAAAAAAAGGACTTAATAAATAAGTAGAAAAAATAAAATGTTTAGAGTAGACAGCACGCAGCATTATTTTTTTTTCTTGCAGTGTCATAGTTGGTGTTCGAGTCCAGGATTTCAACTTCTTATTTTCAAGGCTCACATGAAAGAATGGCTCAACATTAAACAGCCTCCCCTCATATCTCTATTTGACCTTGTACCGTATACAGCAGAGTTTAGTAATTATCAAGAATATAGGAGTATTAAGAAAGAAGGTAAAATATAGATGCAATCGCTGAAGAAGAAAAACGGAAAAGGTCATTAGGTGGGGGCAACGAAACTAAATTGAAAGAAAGAAAGAAAGAAAGAAAGAAAGAAAGAAGGGCGTCCGAAAGGAAACGCATTACGTTGTGTCCCTGGAAGCAAACGAGATTGCTATATTGAGGCAAACTTCCTTACAGAACGATTGCAGGATTCATTAGTGCAGGAGGGGATGGGAAGGAGGCTATTGAGGGTGCATGGAGGTAGATGAGTTGGGTTAGATATTTCGGGGTGAGGGTCGGGAAGTCATAGCGTTGTAGGCACTTGTTCGTAAATAACCAATAAGATGATGCATGTCTGCACGCTGCTACTAAATGTAGGTCAGCAGATATAAGAAAGTGAAAGTGAAAGTAAAAAACGGAAGAGCGAGGATAATACTAATACTACTACTCATAATAATAATAATAATGTGTGAGAAAATAAAAGAAATTATGGAATCGTAATAGAAAAAAGAAATAAAGGGTTCGAAAAAATAAATGAAAGCAGAAAGAAAGAAAGAAAGAAAGAAAGAAAGAAAGAAAGACAAAAAAATAGAAAAAATAATATATGAGAAGAAAGAAGAAATAGAAAGAAATACAAAGGAAATTATATAAAAAAAAGTAGTTATGAGAAAAATAGCATAAAAAGAATATAACGAGTGACTGAAAAATACCCGAGAATTTTTTAATTAATGTTTAAATTAACGAATGGATAAATAAAATCAAAAAAGAAGAAAATGATTAAATCTCGAAGAAAGATAAAAATTTTAAAGTCATGCGTGATAAACAGGCTGGAGGAAATAAAATAACAAAATAAAAAAAAAATGCTTAACTTCGTGATTGGTACCAAAAATAAAATTAGAAAAAAGATAAAGAAAGAAAGATGAAAGAAAATGTATTGGAGAAAAAATAAAAAGGAAAAAAAGACCAGATGAAAAAGAGGAAAAGTATTAGGAATTAAAGGAATTTGGATCGAAGAGAGAAATGCTAAGAAAAGAAAAATCTTAACCAGACAAAAGAAAACGAAACTTAAAATTAAAAGTAGATTAGTGAATATTTTAAAAATATATGAATAATGAAGTCGAACGAATATTATGAAAACTGTTCATAAAAGAAGAAAGAAGGCTGAAAGAAAACCATTATGAAAATGAAATCTAAGAGGTGAAGGAAGTATGTCAAAGTAAAAGGAGGTGGAATGGCAAGACCTTATGGCGGAGATCGAATTCCAAGTGATCGATTGCGTGACGTTTGAGCAGCAATCAGTGCAACGAGCCCAGTGGCTGTATAGGTTGAGAACACAGTTGAGTGGGGTTGGCGCAAAAATGGCGCGCATTTCCTGCTTGTGTTTACCGCCAGTTGTGTAAGACATTGTCGAATAAATCCGACGCCCGATATTGTATAAATGGGCCAAGCGGGAAAGGGCTTCCTCACGCTTTTGATTACGACAGATGTTACAAGAAAAATGTCTAAACAATAAATAGGCAAAAGAAAGAAAACACACACGTTTCAAGGGGAAAAAACGATAAGATTTGAATAGAGAAAAAATACGGGGAAGTTTAAAATAAAAGATTATTTAAAAATGGAGATATCCAGGGATGATGTAGTAAAATGAAAAAGAAATGTTGAAAGAGCAGATAAACACAACTTCAAGTGGGAAATGCGATATTAAATACAATAATATTCAAGCTTGTAACAGAAGAAGAAGAAGAAGAGAGGATGGAGAGAAGGAGGATGGAAAGGAGGCGGATGGAAAGGAGGAGGTGAATGAGGAGGAGTAGGAGAGGAAGATTACCACATCAATCTCAAGCACAGACAAAAACAAAGGAAAAAAGAAGAAATGTTTAAGTACTCTTGGTCTGCTGTAGTTAATGAAGAGAGAAAATGTTACGTCACTAGGTTACAAACTGATATAAGGCACATAGCCTTCTCATTCACTTTTGCTCCTAGTAACCCCTGGCATCTTATTAACTTTATCGACTTGCTTGTGTTGAAATGATTAAAAAAAAAAGAGAAAAAATATTCTGTAAACAAGCCATTGAAAGTGTCCATAGAACAGCTTACACACTGGGATTATCAGATATTCCGTTGTGCTGGATTTTATGTGTTTCCATTTGTGCATCCTCTTTTGTTTTTAATTTCTTTGTTTTTACTTTCTTCTCTAATCTTATCTGATTAAACCATGGTGTGGTTTATTTAATAGTCTACTGCAAAAAAAAAAAAAATGAAATCTGCGTGCAAAGTTCGAACTCTCTTACCACTCACTAAAATAATTTTCACGTTAGTAATACCAGTAGGAGTTACAGATTAAAACTTTTCCTGCATGTAGCCTTTCTCATTGTCTCTTGTATTGAAACTATGAATACTCGTCAAACACCGAATCGGAAGTTTAATCACGATTCTTCATCATTTTTCTTTTCTTTTTAATTGAAAAATAGTACACATTTAAGAACGCGATTACACTCTGTTAATAGTTCCTCTGGTGTTCTGCTTCTGTTATGTATTTAGAGATTCTAGATGAAATCAAAAAGAATCTGCGATGTTATTGGTCTTGGTCTGGCATCTCGGCTTCAGTCACTTTCCCATCACCGTAACGTAGTTTTCCTGTAACTTTTCTATAAATACCTTTATAAATACCTTTATGGTAATTGTTCTGATGAATTCTCGACTGTGCTACCTAGACTTTATGAGTTCAAGCCCAATAATAGACTGGCGAAAAGGTATTATTATTTTACAGTTTGAATGGCTAGATGTATCTGTAAGTTTTATGCTAAAAGTTTTTTTTTTTTCGCACGTGACACTTCTGGGATTGTATTCCAGTTTTTTTGTTTCCAGTGAACTTTGATCTTCAAAAATTTAAATGCAATATCAATTGTTACCTTCTGTTTACTTATTTTATTTTTCTCTTTCTTAATAAACTTTTTCTCATATTCTCTTACACTCAGTAACCCCCTGCAGCCATGTTTCTGAACAGGAGTAATCCCAAGCACTACTAATTCGGTACTTTTTCCTTTGCTGATGGGATGATGTTCAAATTTCACAAATGAATTGTTTGTGCATTGGAAATATTAAGTTTGTATGTTCAGTTTAAAATATTTTGTTTTAAATTTAATCTACAGAATGCGTTATAAAAATGACTTCAAAATCCGCACATTTTGATAAATAGTCTTCTTGTTTTTCCCAAGAATTACTGTCAACCGGAAAAACGGAAACTAAATTTCGCGATGCCGATAATCATTCCAGTTTCATTCAAATTGTGTGCGTTTGCTTGTGTGCATGTATATTTATATTCACTGACAGATCTAGACGTGTTTCGACAAAAATAAAAATCTTCAAAAAATAATTATATCTATTATAATTATATCTACTAAGTTTCAAAAAGTTCATTAAAATCTCAAAACTGTCTGATTATTTTAAGGTTTATTTTTTCTCTAAATTTATAACTTTACTGCTCAGCATAGGATGTCGATGGTTTAATCTGAGATGGAATTAATGTATTATTCCGACGTCTTATTTCAATCTCGGTCAAACTGTGTGTGTATATGCACGTTCTTGTGTGTAAATTAAATAGAACAACACAAACATACGCAAACAAAATTGCACGCAGTGTTTAATGAACAGGGAATAAACTCACTTTTTATTATATATTTAATTTTCATTTTGTTTTTTATTTAAAAACATTTCAGGGCAATTTTCATATACTAACTACAACAACAATTATGAAAAAGAAGCTATATATTTTCTTTTCGCCAGAAAATATCAAATCTCAGTGAGATTATCTCATTATTTCGTTCTCTAATATTTGGATGGGATAATGACATCAATATCAAAATCATAATTTGTTTTTAGTTACAATAAATTTTCCCTATGCAATAATGTTTGGGAAATTTAATGTATTCTTTACGCGGGACATATCTGTAAAAATTACTTGATGAATATAACGTGAGCGATTTTTTATATAATTTTTAACTCCTAGTAATCTTAAAAATTTAAGAATATATTCTATGTAATGTTTTATTGAATTTTAGGTACTTTGGTTTTAAATTGGCTATAGTTACCGTACATTTTCTGATAATATCGTGTATGGAGATCCGTATTCACACAAATCATCACGTTTATACAGATATTAAAAAATTCAAACTTCTTTTTAAAATGCTGGGAATCGGTGAATTGTAGTAAGCTTATGATTATGATTAGGAAGTATAGTTTTTAATTAGTAAAACTATCACTTGAACGATGTAAATTGATGCAAAATTCTAAAGGATTTAAAAGCTTATGAATTGTTCTAATTATTTTTAAATGAAAACAATTCTTATAAAAATTAATTAATCATCGCAAATGCTTTTAAGTATTCATAATGCATTCTATATATGAAAGCAATAAAAGGGTTTTCTAATTAAATAACTTCTTATATTACATTTTACTATTTTAAGATTGTGAGAAGATTTTCGGTACCTAGTGGTCCTATTTTAGAAAAAAATAATGATTTGAATTTTCCTAAGAATTCTGCTTATAACTAATATAAACATTAAGCCGTACAATTTTTTTTTTTTTCGAAATTTCATAAAATTAAATAAGTGGGGTAAATAAATGAAAATGGGATATTTTACTAAGAGTTTTTAAAATGAAACATGTAAACATAATTTTATTTATTTGGGAATAAATCCTGAAAGTTCTATTAAAATCCGACAAATATAATTTTTCAAGAATTTCCAACTCAATGTTCTTAACTGCAAAAGACGCAAAATGCATATATTAATAAATGATCTCCTTTGATCCAATTAAAACAAAATTTTTAAATAAAATTTCGAACGTTCTAAAAATGATTAAGCAATACCATTTGATAATCAAAAAGCCTTTGGTCTTTCCTCGAGGCTCGTGCTATTGCCCTGGATATCTCCAAGGCTTTTGATAGGGTTTGGCTCGTTGGTCTTCTGTACAAGCTACAGGGCTATGGTATCACTTGCTTGATCTGATCTAATCTTTCCTATCTAACCTCATAATGAATGTAATCTTGAATGGGCATGTTTCCACATCCTACCGCACGAACGCTGGTGTCCCCCAGGGCTCTATCCTAGGTCGGACGCTCTTTCTAATCTTCATAAATGATCTCCTAGACATGATCAAATCCCAGGTAGGCATCTACGCTGATGGCACCACTATTTACTCCCGCATCAGTAAGCAATCTGTCAAGGCGGACAAACATATCCTCGCTGCTGATCTTGAGAAGGACCTCTACTCAGTGATAGACTAGGGTAGGAAGTGGCTCGTATATTTCAATGCTTCTCAAACGAAACTTCTCTTTGTCAAACATCACATGCAATCTCCCTACAACCCATAAGCATGGATCAAACAAGTCTCTCTGAAAGCAATACACTGCGCCTCCTCGGCCTTCACCTATCTTCCTACCTCAAGTGGAATCATTACATTGAATCAATAGCTAAATCCACTGCTAGGAAGGTTGGGTCACTGTGTAGGGCCAGGAAGTTTTTTCCGCTTGAATCCATCTTGCGCATAAACAAATCAACCATCCGACCGTGCATATAATGCTGTTGTCATATCTTGTCAGGCACCCCTGCTGTTCGTCTCAGTGTTCTCGACAGGCTCCAAAAGAGAATCTGTAATGCGATTGGTTCCGACCTGGCAGCTCGACTCCAGCCACATTCTCACCGGCAGAATGTGGCTTAACTCTGTCTCTTCTACAAATATTCTCATGGCTTCTGCTCTGACGAACCTAGGTCACTGGTTCCCTCTCCACAAGAATGTATTCGTACAAACAGACTGGCAACAAGGTCCCACCCTTTTACAGTTAAATCAAACAAGTGCAGGCGACAATTCTACTCCATCAGCTTCTGTTCTCGCACTTCCCGCCTGTGGAACTCCCTTCTATATATTTCTTTCCTGACTGCTACAGTCTCCAGGAATTTAAACGCAATGTCAATTCCCATCTCTTATCCACATGACTCCAGTCCTTTCTACATTACCCCGTGTATCTTGTTCTTTTCTTTTCTCTCTACCTTCTCAAATGTTTTCACTCCTTTGTTCACATCCTTCTCTTGCCCTTTCTCTGTCACCCCCTGTAGCTGGTTCGTCTTCCTATCACTCTCCTCCTGCCTAAAACCTTAACTCTCTTATGTAGCCCCCTGCACATCAATGGTGGTACTGCTTTGCTTGGGGTGAAATGATTAAAAAAATAAAGATAAAATAAAAATAAAAATTTTTACTATAAAAGTTTGGAGGTACCTAATTATAACAATGATTACCTACAAAATTGAGAAATGACTAGCTACAATTTACTAAACTTATCTTCATACAGAACTTCAAAATTCAAAATCCAAAGATTTTACGCTAGTAATATATATCAAATATCTTAGATGAGAGTGAATGCTAGACAGTATCCACTTAAGTGAAGAATTGACTTGAAACTTTGGAGATATGGAACTATCGATAAACGTTAAGAATAAAATAGACATAATATGTGAGACACGCAGAAATTTAAGAAAAATAGAAACTACATGGAAGTAGATGCAAAAAGAGAGCTTTAATTTATGGAACATATAAAGAGCAAAGAGGGTCACGAGAATTAAACATGAAAAAGACATTCTGAAGCCAAAAAAGGTAGAGGGAAACTGAGTTTGAGCGACAGGAGAGCAGAACAAAGAAAAATAGTCAAAGTTCGATGAGAATAACAAGACATTCTGAAAGCAAAAGGGGTAGAAGAAAACTGAGTTTGAACGACTGGAGAACAAAACATAAACAAAGAATCAATGGTCGATTAGCATACCAAGATGCTCTGAAGCTAAAAGAGGTACTGAGGAACTGATTTTGTGCGACCGGAGTGCATAAGAAAGACAAAGAGTTAAAGGTCGATTAGGATGACAAGACATTCTGCAGGCAAAGGAGAGCGATTGAAACTGCGTTTGAGCAATTGTAAAGCAGAACAAAGAAAAATAGTCAAAGTTAAATGAGGATAACAAAACATTCTGAACACAAAAGGAGTAGATGGAAATTGAGTTTGAATGACTGGAGAGCAGAATAAAGACGATGATTCAAAGGTCGATTATGATAACAGGACATTCTTAAGTAAAAAAAAAAAAGTACAAGGAAACTAATTTTGAGCGACCGGAGAACAAAAGAAAGACAAAGAGTCAAATTTCGATTAGGATAACAAAACATTCTAAAGGCAAAAGTGATCAAGGGAAACTTAGTTTGAACGACTGGAGAGTAGAATAAAGATAAAGAACCAATTATTTATTAGGATAACAAGATATTCTGAAGGCAAAAGGGTTAGAAGGAAACTGGGTTTAAGCGACTGGAAAGCAGAACAAAGAAAAAAGTCAAAGGTCTATTATGATAACAAAATCTGAAGTCAACAAAAGTACAGGGGAACTGATTATGAGCTATTGGAGAGCAGGAGGATGACAAAGAATCAAAAGTCGATTAGGATAACATGACATTCTGAATGCGAAAAGATAAAGGAAAACTGTGTTTTAGCCAGTGGAAAGCAGAACGAAGACAAAGAGAAACATATCTATGGGGATAAAAAAACATTCTGAAGGCAAAACAGGTAAACAGAAACTGAGTTTTAGCAACTGAAAAGCAGACCAAAGACAAAGAGTCAAAGGTCGATTAGAATAACAAGACATTCTGAAAGCAAAAAAGGTACAGGGAACTGATTTTAAGCAACCAGAGAGCAGAAGAAAGACAAAGATTGATTAGGGTAACAAGATATTCTGAAAGCAAAAAAGGTACAGGGAACTGATTTTAAGCAACCAGAGAGCAGAAGAAAGACAAAGATTGATTAGGGTAACAAGATATTCTGAAAGCAAAAAAGGTACAGGGAACTGATTTTAAGCAACCAGAGAGCAGAAGAAAGACAAAGATTGATTAGGGTAACAAGATATTCTGAAAGCAAAAAAGGTACAGGGAACTGATTTTAAGCAACCAGAGAGCAGAAGAAAGACAAAGATTGATTAGGGTAACAAGATATTCTGAAAGCAAAAAAGGTACAGGGAACTGATTTTAAGCAACCAGAGAGCAGAAGAAAGACAAAGATTGATTAGGGTAACAAGATATTCTGAAAGCAAAAAAGGTACAGGGAACTGATTTTAAGCAACCAGAGAGCAGAAGAAAGACAAAGATTGATTAGGGTAACAAAAGATTCTGAAAGCAAAAAAGGTACAGGGAACTGATTTTAAGCAACCAGAGAGCAGAAGAAAGACAAAGATTGATTAGGGTAACAAAAGATTCTGAAAGCAAAATGGTAGAGAGGAACTGAGTTTGAGCCACTGGGGACAAAGACAAGGAATCAAAGGTCGATTAGGATAACAAGGCCTTCTGAGGACAATAGGGGTAGAAGCAAATTGAGTTGGAGCGGCAAGAAAACAGAACAAAGAGTCAAATGTCGATTAGGATAACAAGACATACCGAAGGCAAAAGAGGTACAAGTGAACTGATTTTGAGCAATCGAAGTGCAAAACAAAGACAAAGAATCAAATGACGATTCGGATAATAAGACATTCTGAAGATAAAGATGTCAATAGGGAACAGAGTTTGAGCAACTGGAAAGCATAACAAGACAAAGAGTCAAAGTTCGTTTAGGAGAACAAAATATTCTAAAGGCAAATGTTGTCGATGAAAACTGAGTTTGTGCGACTGAAAACCGAAGCAAAGACAAAGAATCAAAGGTCGATTAGGATAACATGACATACTAAGGTCGAAATAGGTAAAGGGAATCTGACTGGAGAGCAGGCACAACACAAAGAATAAAAGGTTAATTGGGATAACAAGATATTCTGAAAGCAAAAGAGTTAGAGAGAAACTGAGTTTGGGTAACAAATAAACAGAACAAAGACAAAGAGTCAAAAGTCGATTAGAGATAAGAAGTTATTCTAAGTGAAAAAAGGTAACGAGAAACTGTGTTTCTGCGATTGGAAAACAGAACAAAGGAAAAGACTCCAAAAATGTCGATTAGGAGAGCAAGACATTCTGAAGGCAGAAACGGTAGAGGGGAACTGAGTTTGAGCGACTGGAGAACAGAACAAAGACAGAGAGTCGAATCTGTATTAAGATAACAAAAACAGGGTATTATGGAGGACAATGAATCCTAAAGGAAGAAGCTTTGGGTACATGAACAAAACTCACTTGTATTCTAAACCAAGTAGTTCGTTTATACTTACTCTATACTTAAATTCAAACAAGAACATTTCGTATGGTGTCCTAGCTGTTCCAAAAATGGTGTCCTGTATAAGAATGCTACATGTTATGCTGCATAAAGATTCATTTTTTATATTCCTAAATCTACTCACGTTTGAAACACCGAAATAATCACAAATAATTTTGCTTTTTATTACTAAATTTCACCGAATACAAGACTTAAAAATTCTCGAAATAGACGGCTATTTTTAAAAGGCTAATGATGAAGGTGTGCGATATGAATAAAAGACAAGACGATAAGAAGTGAAGATTACAAGCAAAAAAAGGATTGATAACGATTGCTCCGTGACTTGATGAGATTAAGATTATAGTTTACATGGAAACATCCACAATGGAGTATCTTCTTACATTTGAAACACACAGAAAATGAGAATGAAAGCAGCATGGCAAAACCGGTTTGTAATGGCCTGAAGTGGTTAAACTAAAGAATGGATTTAATCTGAATATTTGCTATGAAAATAACGGAAGAATAGTGATAGTCCTACAATATTTCGTCTGTGAGACACAAGCTGCAGACTGGGAAATTTATCATCCTCGACAGGATGCATAAATGGACTTCACTCTGTCAAGGCCGGAAAGTTATGATGTAGCTTCTCCAGACCTGCTGTGGCAGGAATACACTGCTATACAAAAACTGTTTAATACTTTTCCTTGATTCTAAGGATGTATAGTTGCTTATGTTAGCATCAAACAACTACACAAATTTAAATACACCTTAAATACTCCATTGTACAAATTAATAGAAACAACTGCTTAAGTTTTCTTTCATTCACCATACGGTCAGTTTTAGACACTCCGGAGTTACAAGTTGTAATCGATTTCTATTTTCAAAAAAAATCCTTGGAAGACATCATTTTTGGCTTCAATTAATTCTTACAGAAATGTATATGGAAATTATTTTAACAGAAGTTAGAAAATATGATACCAAAGAGCGAACGTATATTGGAAAAGTAAAAACTGCATTTCAAAAGCTAAGACAATTACAAAAATGTTTAATTTTTTGAAAAATATGTTACTGTTATTATAACATAGTAGACTAAAAAACAAGATATGGCTAACATGTCTATGGCTAATTTAGGCAATAAATCACTATACACCAAAACAGCCATCGCAGAATACCTTAGCATACTAAGAAATCACCTCAAGAAATCCAAGGAAAAGCTTCCTCTATAAAGCTATGCAAATTAATTACTATCAACTTCTTCTCTTGAAGTAACCCTTTCTGCAAACAAAATTTCGGTTTACCCATTGGGTCACTTATGAATACTGTAAAGTTAAGTATTCTTAAAGAAAAACATCCTTTTAGAACTCTCACAGACTGGCGCTGCAGAATCATGAAGAATTTAACCAAATACCAGAATCCACATCACTTGGGGACTTTTAACAAAAATAACAACTGCGATTGTCAAGAAATATTAACATTTTCATCTATTTCAATACAACTTTAAGAAAGGAAACCTCCTTAATATCGAAAATAGCAGTAACAGTTACTAGACTTGAGAAACCTATTTTCCTGAAAAATTGTTTTAATAGAAAGATTTTATAAATTTTAACCGACAGTAGTAGTAGCTGCTCAGTCAGTGAATAAGCGAACGTTTTCTTTATAAGGAAATGGCTAATATTACCATTATCATGCGAGATGATGAGAAATTATACTACATTTTGATGCCAGCCGGATAACCAGTGAGTGAAGAAAAGCGTAAATCGAGTGGGATCTTGTTGTTTAGTCAATGAATGTGAAATGTTTCCTTGTAAGGAAACGGTTAATATTATCATTGACATGACTGTTTTTCTTTCTTTATACTTTCATTATACTGGGTTGTTTTCTTGTGGCTCACTTTTTCTTTATGAAATGCTTCCCAATAATCTAGAGAAAACCGAGATTGTGACGAGTTCCTTTAGTTAGACAAAATAAATTTTCCAACACATTCCATTTGTGAGTAGTAACAGTAGCGGCCATACTAACTGTTATGTAACCAAGATCGAAACAGCAGAAATACATGAAATTTCATATTTTTGCTTATTAAATATTTCAATGTTTACTGTTTACTAATTGTAAATTATAATATCATCAAATTTTCAAATTTGCTTTACTGTGAAAATCCAACGTTACTTGTATGCTGCTGATGTAAGCCGTATGAGTTGGATGTTAAATGCGGTGTAAAAAAAGAAGAAAAAAAGAATGACTGGGAGGAAACTCTTGTAAAGAAACTGAAAGAAAATCAATGCACTTTCTATAGCAAATCTACTTCTATTGATACAGATGGGCGTAGCGGGCTTTGCGAAAGCGAGAGCGCTTTATTGTCATATCCTATATTTGACTTTTTTATCATTTCTTTTATCTAACAACACCACGTTATATATATATATATATATATATATGTGTGTGTGTGTGTGTGTGTGTGTGTGTGTGTGTGTGTGTGTGTGTGTGTGTGTGTTTTATCAGTTTCTTTTCGGTTCTGTCTTTTGCTCTTAGCGGAACATCTCTTCTACAATCTTTCTTTTGTGTATGTGTGTTCCGCTTTCTGTTCATTTCGCCCTGATCTTTTTATCGATTAATTGACCGTTTTCTCTTTATTTGTGGCTTGATTCTCCCATTTTTATTGTGACTTGACGCTAAACTAGTCTTGCTACAATATTATTACTCTTTATATATTTATCAATTAATACGCACACACACACACACAGACACACACACACACACAGACACACACACGAACATGTGTGTGTGTGTGTGTGTGTGTGTTTTAACCAAAACGCTATTTTAGTGAATATCCGTGAATGACCTAAATCACAGTAAACTAAGTAAATAATATTATTTCACAAGAACAAAACTTATATTCAGTCGTTTAAGTGAAATACGTGATACACGCTTGGGTAATCATGTCTCGAAAGAGACATGAATGACTGGGTAGATCATTTTCCTGCAGGAAGTTGCCATTATTTCCTGCGGTAAACTGGTTGCCAGCCAAGTCTGTAGTACCCTATCTGTCCTGCTATTTAACTCATAGCTAGAGAGAGAATTGACGGATTCATACCTTTCCCAATGGTATTTATGCGCATACAATGAATTCAAATGAAGTTCGAACTTTTTCAAACCAACCAGCCTTTTTACTCTTTCCTCCTGATTTCTAAAATTGCAGAAATATGGCCTTCTTACCCAGTCTGGCGGGAACTAAACTAAGCAAACAAAACACATAAAAATTAACTTCATTTTCCTATCTGCGAATTGTTCGAATTAGAATTACTAGGATAGGTAGCAAAAAATTGAAATTAAAATCGAAATAAGAGCCTTAAGAAATATTTTTCATTAAAAAAACAAAAAAATATCTTGAGTATCGCTTTTCTTTGCAGGCCAGTCAATCAGTTAAGTGCTATCCGTGATACACGATTGGGTGACTAACTGGGCAGATCATTTCCCCGCAGGAGGTGCCATTACTTCCTGCGGTAGACTGGTTGCCGACCAAAGCTATAGAACCAAATCTGTCTTGTTATTTAACCCATAACTGGAGAGAAAAGGGTGAATTAATACCTTTCCCGAGTGTATTTGTGCGTAAGTGAATGCAATGAATTCAAACTCGGCTCCCCGATTTCTCGTTCTGAGTCGATATCTACTGCACCACCACGCACAAACTGATATTAGCCAGACAAAAAAGTCAATCACGTTAAGCAGTGGAATGCTTGATTTTACTTCAACAGATGGAGAAATTACATATTTATTTATTTATTAAGTTTTTACTTATCCAAACATGTTTCGCTACTAATTTAAGAACAATAGGCGATAAACTTAAGTAAATCAGTCGTTTTTTAGTCGTAGATCATGACACTTTCAAATTATCTTTGTTTGAGTAAATTCACTTTTTATTAAAACGAAAGTCTCCTGTGGCCTAAAAGTGTGTTGGTCAATTTCAAATCCCTTCAAAAGTATCAATGTTTCAAATACTCTTTTACTTTAAATTTACAGAGAATGCTTGCTTCGTTAATGTTTTTGTGGGCATTGTTTACATTGCATTTTGTTGACTCCTGCTTCTTATGTGATATATATATATATATATATATATATATATATATATATATGGGTACCTCCACTAAATCGCAGAAAAGACAGCAAGGTATGAATAAAACAAATCTCAAACTTAATGAAAACGAACTTTTTCGACTAAAAGGCTTATATTATTATTAAGAGAAAAAAATCAAAGTTCTTTAATTGTTTTTTTTAATTTTTAATCCCTTCTAACACGTTAGAAATTTTGGTAAAATATATTGTTTTGATTTTAGTTAGGGGGTAACCAAATTGTTACGAGAGTTTACAATGGAAAAAGTAATATTACATAACTCATTTTTTTCCGGTGACAAACACATTAATTTAGAAATTCTTACAAAAATCAAATAATTGTTGGGTTTTAATGAAACAGTCAGGACTTATTCACAAATGAATTAAGATATTTTTGAAGTCTTTATTTTTTTAATATTTTTGTTACATCTGTTACCCCCACCACTTCACGTAAATTTATGAAATTTGAAGAAATTAAATTTTGTTGCGATAATTAGTTTTATTAGTTATAACAGGGTTCATTGGGGAATGTAAATCATCTTTTATTTTTGTTTTTAATTTTTTCCTTTATTTTCGAAAATCTGCTCTCAATAATAAAAATTGCAATATAACTATGACATTATATAATTTGATAAGTTTTGTTTGCTTAAATAATTAATAAAAATTAAGGATATCATAGTATGAAAAAATATTTTTTTTTATGCATAACAAAATTTTGAAAAATTGTTTACATTTTTATTAATCATGATAATTTATAAAGTTTCAAAAATATTTTTAAAATACTTCAAAGATTTGTTGGGGATAGTTTAAAACTTATTAAGCAAAGATTATATTCAACAATCGAAAATTAAAAAAATTAATACAAATTGTCGCACCTTCCTATTTTTAAAATAAATATTAATGTTTTTTTCAGTATTTGATTTTTATGAATGATAATATTTTTATGTCAATTAAAAGTGTCTCCGGATTTCTTCCATTTAAAGGAAAACATTTGTACAATTATGGCACTTGTGATCGCCTTATACTTATTTATCTCGCATCTGTCAATACATACGATGGAAAGGTCAGAAAGTTGAACTCTGTGTTTAAAAAACAGTTTTATTCTAAATTTCATGCCATCAATAAGTAAAACTTGTGTAAATCAGATAAATTTAACATTAAATTTGCTAATTTTCCCAAAATAATATGTCACAGATGTGTATTTTATTTGTGCAATATAATTTCTTTTTGAAATACTCCAGAGCATTTTGCTTTACTTAATAGTAAATTTAATCATTTAGCTTTCAATTAAAACTAAAATATAAAGTATCAAGAAAACTTTTTTATTTTTAAATATTCAATTTAAAATTTAGATATAAAAATGAGTGGAGTTATCTAATATATATATATATATATATATATATATATATATATATATATATATATATCGAAAGCAAACGTTTTCTGAAGTTTGGTTGACGTAATTACTGCAAAAATGTGTTCCACAAGGAGTTTACATAATTTTGCAGATGTAAAATTCTCAGTTTTGCTGAAATCATTTTTTTAATAAATACTTACGATACATCTTTTTATTTTTTGTGTATGTGTTCATTATTTAGAAAGTTTAATATACAATGCAAAATGTTGTTTGAAAGCTTATTTTAAATTTGTTCGCAGTAACAATGACTATACTATTTACATTATTCGGATTATTTCCTTCATTTTCGTTGATATTTGTACATTCCGGTCTTCTCCAGGTGCTAGGAATTTCGAATCGAACTCTATATTACAATCACTGGGATATTTTGTTCTCATTCCTTTCGTAGAGAAAATATGTAAATACGTAAATAGTGTAAATACTACTTCATCTCAGATATATAGGTAAATAAGCACTATGTCTGGGCTTCACAAACTTTCAAGTGGCACTTTCAAGTTTATATATATATATAATGTATATATTCAAACTTTCAAGTTTATATATATATATATATATATATATATATATATATATATAAAGGAGAGAATGGCAACCCATGAAGACGGAAACGATAATCCAAAAGATTTTATTTAATTCATTTAGCAATTAGATAGAAATAGAGAGCTCGTTATCCAGAGCAAATATATTAAGAACAAAACTCAACAAATAATTTATATATAAATATATATATATATATGTGTGTGTGTGTGTGTGTGTGTGTGTGTGTGTGTGTGTGTGTGTGTGTGTGTGTGTGTGTCTGTCTGTGTGTGTGTTTGTGCGCGCACGGTATTTTATGCAGCTTTTCTATGAGTTAGTCTTGTAGGTCAGACAGTTACATAGTTTTCAACTGGTACTCGTAGTTGATATTGAAATTCAAGCCAGCGTTACTAATGCTAATTGTGAGAATGGCTTTTACTACTCGGAAGATTGGTGTTATATGTACTTGTAAAATATGTAATCGTAAAATATGCATCGTAAAGGAATACATCTATGCGTCTGCTTGATGAATGGTATGTGCGTGTGGTACCATGGGTAGAGTGCTGGAATGAGAAAACGGAGAAACGTGTTTCAGTACAGTCTAGTTCGTTTCATTCAGTTATATATACGTATCCTTAGGATATAGTTGAATCCATCTCTACACTCCAACTATGGATTAAATAGTAAGACTTGTATCACGAAAAATATTTATTCTCAAACAATTATTCCAATGTTTACTTGCCTCAAAATAATTAGTTTTACAATCCAAAAATAGGTTTTTGGCTTTAAATAACCCACAAAGGGTTCATAAGCCGTAAAAAACAAAACAATTAATCAATCAATCAAAGCTCAGTAAATGAGACCATTGCCTATTTCCCTCTGCCATCAAGTACGGATTTTTCTACCCTTACCCTTGTAAAATCAATGATTGCATTCATAATCGCAGTCTTTGTATAATTATCTTCTAGCTAGTGAAACTTAGAGCCTTCTTCATAACTGAAACACGAGCCTACCGTGTAATGCCAGCATTTGAGCCAAAAGCGAAAGGATGAAATTCGAAATATAACATTTCAAGGAAGGCAATTTTTTCTCTGTCACTTCTACTCACTTTCTTTTCTCTTAGTATAAATATACCTCACAGCCTGTTTGTATCTATCCGGTCTGTTATCTCGGTCAACCAGTTAAATTGATGGTACAGAGTGAATCGATCTCTCCAGCAAACTTACTACTTGAATCGTATTGTATACTACACCTGATCCTCACTCTACATCTATTCGTATCTATCAACTTATTGAGCGTTTTTCATCTGTCCGTATTGATCGATTTATCTGGGTATCTCAGTAGACTTGCACCTATATAGATTTCGTTATAGTTTGTATCTATCTAGCAAGCAACATAGATGTCAAATCAAATGTCAATCTCCAGATATATATATATATATATATATATATATATATGTATATAACATAGTGTTGATCCACGTATACAGTCTTAATATGTATAAGAAAAATTACTAAAAAGTTGTAAGTTTAAAAATGTATTTTTTGTCACTATTTATTTATTTCTGTTATTATATTTGATATTTCAGACCGTCCTCGGCCTTTCATTAGAAACAAATGATTTTAAAATTTAAATTAGGAGCGTTTTCGCGAGAGCGTTCGTCGATAGATTGTTTACATCACGTGACGCAGAAAGCGACAAATCTTTTAAAATATTTCTAAACGTAAACCTATCCTTAATAATACTTATAATGTTGCTTTAAAGAAAATTTGTAAGTGTATCTAAAAAATGTTTAACTATTGGAATATTTATAAAGATTCAAAACACCTAAATCCTTATTTAACCTAGCCTGTATGTATTTAATTTTAAAATCTAGTATTTTTCTTTCTTTCTTCGTGAGTATGTAGAACTAAAATCAGAATCTATTAGTAAACATTTGCACTTTTCTAATGTGTGTCCTGGTTGATTGAAGTGTTCTGCTATGGGTGAATACGGGTTGTTTTGGCGTATGCTTTGTTTATGATTATTGAAACGGAATCTAAAGCTATTTCCAGATTCACCAATATATCCACTATTTGGACATATTGAACAGAAGAGAAAATATATTATATCTTGGTTGTCACAGGAGAGGCGTGGTGGGTGTAATTTGATGTTGGTGTTCGGTATAGAAAATATTGCATCGTGTACTAAATGTTTGCAAACTAGACAACGAGATTTCTTACATTGGAAATTCCCAGATAGGTTTGTATTTTTTAGATATTTGGTAGAAGTGAGGATAGTTGATATTATGGGTGTTTGTTTCATTTCATTTATGGGTGGTTTATCGAAATTCTACCAAATATCTAAAAAATACAAACCTATCTGGGAATTTCCAATGTAAGAAATCTCGTTGTCTAGTTACACTTACAAATTTTCTTTAAAACAACATTTATAAGTATTATTAAAGATAGGTTTACGTTTAGAAATATTTTTTTTAAATTTGTCGCTTTCTGCGTCACGTGATGTAAACAATCTCTCGACGAACGCTCTCGCGAAAACGTTCCTAATTTAAATTTTAAAATCAATTGTTTCTGATGAAAGGCCGAGGACAGTCTGAAATATCAATATTCCATTTGTAAACGAGTTATTACGCGACATAGGTTTCTACCAGGAAATCTAAGTCACGTAATAACTTTTGTGTTGCAAAGTCCACTTCAGGTACTTTGCAACACAAAAAAAAGCTATTTACAAGGCAAAGATACATGACTTAAATGGCCAAAATAAAATATATTTGGGTTCAATCAAAGACACCTTCAAGAGCAGGTGGTTTAATCACAAGTCTACATTCAAAATAGAAAACTTAAAAAACTGTACAAAATTGGCTAGCTACGTGTGGCAATTAAAATCAAAATATGGGAAAGACCCAAACATAACGTGGAGTATAGTAAAACAGCCAAGCCTTACAAAGATGGCAAAATATGCAGACTGTACCGGGAAAAAAAGTTACAGATTATGCTATTCCCAAACAAAAAAGAACTATTGAATGAAAGAACGGAAAATATGACTAAGTGTAACCATACTAAAATAAACCTCTTAGGTTCATACAACCATGGGTGAAAACGTTATAATTTCTTGTAATTTCACAGATTGCGTGTTCAAAAATTCTCTGCTACTTGAGCGTTCAAAAAAATTACTGTTACGTGAGCGTTCTTATAAAAAAAAACGGTAAACGGTAAAATCATTTATTGTAAATCGCTTGAAGACACTACTCATGGTAAAACGCTAGGTCGCGTAATAACTCGTTTACAAATGGAAAATATTCAAAAGTTCTACAATATAATTGTATTGAACACTTTTTAATACAAATGTGCACTGGTCTAATCTTATTATAACCAAAATCTAAGTAATTAAACAATCAATATATATATATATATATATATATATATATATATATATATATATATATGGTTACCTTCAATATCGCGACTCCAGAATTTCGTAGATAGACTTTTCAGCAATCACCCTGTCCACTCATCAGTGTGCATCATTAATTGACTGTTTATATTTATCGATTTTGTTCTATTTGCATTTTTCGTTGATTTGTAATGAGGCCTATAGCGTCAGATATACTGTAGGCCACTGTACCCATGTATATATACATATATATGTCTGTGTGTGTACGTGTTTGTGTGTGTGTGTGTATTTAGGAAATTATATAGGCAAACTGTACATAAAAATCAGATGAGTTTTTCTATTAAAATTATTTGTTTTTGAGCAATGTTCCTACATATATATATATATATATATAAGTCTATCTGTTTAACTGTAAAAGGGTGGGACCCAGTTGCCAATCTAGTATCTCGTGTAAATTCGTGCTTAGGCGGCACCAATGATCTATGTTCTTCGGAGCAGAAGCCATGAAAGTAATTGTAGAAGAGGCACAGGGAAGCCACATCACGCCGGTGAGAGAGTAGTTGCAGCCGGTCTGCAAGTCTGTATCAACCACGTTACAGATTCTCCTTTGTATTTTGTCAAGAAGCCCAAGGAGAATAGCAGTGGCACCCGACCAGATGTGGCAGCAGTATTCAGTACATGGGCGGATGATACATTTGTATATGTGCAGGATAGATTCAGGCGGGAAAAACTTCCGGGCCCTGCACAGAGAGCTGACTTTCATAGCGGCAGATTTGGCAATGGATTCGATATAGTCATTCCATTTGATGTCCGCCGAAAGTGTAAGGCCAAGGAGGCGTAGTGTTTTACTCTCTGGGATGCAAGCCTGTTCCATGCTAATGGGAGGTAGATGCGATTGTCTATGATGATTAGTTGATAACAGCTTCGTTTTAGAAGCATTGAAATTTACTAGCCATTTCCTACCCCAGGGCACTACGGATTGGAGGTCCTTTTCAAGCTCGGCAGCGAGGTTCGCTTTGTTGATCACACCGGGTTTTTGATCGAGGCGAGAGTAGATTGTGGTGTCATCGGCGTACATGCCAACTTGGGATCTAATGGCGTCGGGGAGATCATTAATGTACATCAGAAAGAGCGTGGGACCTAGAATAGAACCTTGAGGGACGCCCGCGTTCGTATGGTAGTTTTGGGAGGCATGCCCATTTAATACTACCTTCAATATGCGGTTAGAAAGGAATGACTGGATGAGTTCAAACAGATGTCCAGTTATACCGTAGCTCCGCAGTTTGCATAAGAGGCCAGCGTGCCAGACCCTGTCGAACGCTTTGGAGATATCCAAGGCAACGTTTCGGGCATCGCAATTCTTGTCAAGAGCCCAGTATATGTACTCGGTAATGGTCGTTAGCATATCAGCAGTAGACCTGCTGAAGCGAAACTCGTACTGTTTGTCAGAGAGAAGCCTGTGAGGCGTGAGATGCTGAATCACCTCGGCGTTGATAATGGCTTCGAAAACTTTGCCAAAGATCGGAAGGAGACTAATAGGACGGTAACTGGCGGGGTCTGAGGGTTCGCCAGAATTCTTAAATATAGGAACTACACAGGAGGACTTCCAACAGGCAGGAAAACAGGAAGCAGATAGGCAGAGGTTATAGAGTTTAGAGGGGCACATTTCTTCAGTACTATGATTGGAATTCCGTCCCCGCCACTCGCTTTGTGTGGGTCAAGTTGTGCAATTATCTTGGAGACCAGCGAGGGTGTAATGTGGACGTTATTTAGTTCAGCCTTATTTCTGGGTGGGAAGTCGGGTGTAGGTATTCCTAATGAGTCCAATGTCGAATTGGTTGAGAATCTACGGGCAAAGCATTCAGCCTTGTTGGCTGGGGAGGTGAGAACTTCAAATTCATTGATTAGTGGGTGTATTGAAGTCTTGCTTTTGTTGAGTATATATATATATATATATATATATATATATAAATTTTTTTTAATATTCAATTAATGTTCAAGAAAAACAAAAATATTTCATAAAACAACGTTGATTGAACCAGCGGACAACTTGCCAAATCTAAAACTCTTATCCAAATAAAGTCGCGAACAAAAATCTCCGAACGTTAAATCCTATGAAAGGATATATATATATGTGTGTGTGTGTGTGTGTGTGTGTGTGTGTGTGTGTGTGTGTGTGTGTGTGTGTGTGTGTGTCCACTTTCACCTGCCTGAAACATTTTTATAATTTTGAAGTTTTTTTGTATATTTTTGTCCCTGATCATAAATGTACCGATACCTTTAAGAACCAATACCTCCCCACAAAGTTTTTACTTTTTGTTTACTTAATTTTTGACAACGGTATATATGAATGCTATTATTTAGGCATGAAGAGAGAGAGAGAGAGAGAGAGAGAGACCTTGAGACAAAATTATATATAGATAAAATGTCTCCCTACACCTACTCAATCGGAATGTGGCACATGACAATTTGAAAATGAGATTCTCCTCCTGTACATGGGACCAGAAGCTAATGACAGTCCGACCTCCTAATCAGCATTTCACATTTTAGAGACGCCTCAGGTGTCAGGATCCGTTCTTCGCACTTCCTCATGATAATGGATCTACCTGAGGTGGCCCAACTACATAAAATTATTATTTACCTTTATTTTAACGTTAATGTTACTGAAAAGTATGTTTTTATCAATAGTATCTGTGGAGTGTGAAGTTTCTAAAATAAGTTGTTGCGTCTTCGTAAGTATAGTGTAACAGAGGATACACTGCTCTAATCGGCTTGAAGCTGAAAAAAAAAACATGCTAAACTATTGGGCCAATGAAAGACCTGAGATAGTAAAGTCATGATAAGATGAATATTTTTTATTACGAATTGTTCTAAATTATTAAGATGATTGAAAAGTAATTTGGCGACTTATCTAGTTGAGCATTAGCTTGTTTTTTTACAATAAAATTATGATTAAACGTTCTGTGTAAAGAAAGATAAAGGTTGTAATTTTAAGAGGAAAAATAACATTAGAAACAGTGATCAACCACCCAAACGACATTTGCTACCACTGTAAGTGATAAGTAGACCGGAATACAAACAAAGTTAGACAAGAGAGATGAAAGAATTACTGTGAGAGTTTCGGAAAGCAATTCAAAATTAAGTACCAGACAAATGAGGCTTGATTGCAGCCTTAACAGTGAAGTTTCAATTTATAAAGTACGCAATGTATTACGAAAAACAACTTGAACGCGGATATAGAAGTAATAACATCATTAACCAAAGAAATCAGACTAGAAGAATGAAGTGGTCAAAAGAACATCTAACATGGGATGCTGGAACGTGGTAAACGTAGTTTTTTTTTTGTTTTTTGTTTTTTTTTTTTGGCGAATACAAACTAGAGTTACATTCTAATGTAAGATAATATGTAAAAGACCAGTGAGTGAAAGAAACATCCTACAAAGCCGTTAAATTCGAGGGTGGTCATGTAATGGTGCGGAATTGCAACAAATGCGGTGTTAGGGAAAATGGATAAAAATTGATGGAACCCTAAAAAAAACAAAAATTATATTAGTTTTCTACGTTCTAATCTCCTGCTAGACTGCGAAGCTAGAGAAAATTTTCAGCATACTGCTCCTTGCCACACATCAAGTGCAACAAATTGCTTTCTTGTGGATGTAGACTTTTGGAAGACTGGCTTTCTCAAATTGTTAACCTTAATATAATTGTATCATTGTGGTGGGAACCTAAGAAACGAGTTTTTCAAACTAAAACTACGCAATCTCGAATAACTTTAGTATTACTTCTGGGTAGAATGGGAAAAATACTCAATAATTAAATTCAATGCCACATCAAATTAAAGCAATTATTACAACCAAAAGTAGCAACACTAATTATTAATTCCATACGTTAAGCTTTTGTACGTTCTGTAATAATAAATCTTTTTAACTTAAGAGCTTAAAGGTGAAAATTTCCTTTTTTACCAACACTATGCTTAAGATGCTATATAACACCAGTCAACACGTTTTTTAGCTAATTTGATAGTGCTGATTCCGAAAATGACCTTAAAATTTTCATGGTTAGTTACCGTTTTTGTTGTACTTCAATTGCTCATTTTTGGAAAAAAAGATCAATTTACGATGTTGACTGATCGCAACGTTTAGTCATTAAAGGATACTGAGACTCATCAATTGTCAGGTAGACCGAGCAATTTATGTCAGCCACCGGAAATAAACTATTTTTATCAGAAAAAGGTGTCTTTGTGTCAAACATTTTAAAATAGAAATACACAATTTCTTCAATTTATCCCCAAAATTCAAATTAATTAATAAACTTTATCAGTAATACGCTAATATGAGTATTAAAATTCATTTTTTACATGGTCATCTAGATAAACTTCCGGATAGTTGCGGCGATCAGCGAAGAGAACGATTCCATCAGGATATCGAAACAATGGGAAAGCGGTACAAGAGACAGTGAGACAAACGAATGATGGCTGACTACGACTGAAGTATCAAAAGGAACTTAAACAACATTGAACAGGACAGACAATCAAGAAAGAGAAAAATTTTGCCATACTTCTTATGTTCAAGAAGGATTTATTTCTGCGGTTAGTTTATTAAATGATTTGATGAAAATACTTGTAGGTCTTGGTATATTCAATCATGTTATTTTTAAAAACTTAGGGTCTGATTGTTATTGAAAAACTAGAATTTCTCAATAAGCAGACCAATATTTGTCGGTTTAAATATGAATTAAAAGGTTTTCACGATTTTACTTTCAGAAATATTGCCATCGGACAATATCATATATACAGAAAACAAAGGAAAAATGCTTCGAGGAAAATGGGCATTTCTGTACAGAAAACAAAACGCGCCCTCAAATTAGCTAAAAAATATGTTTGGTGTCTCGACACCATTTCAATTATTTTTTCGACTAATGTAAACTATCATACAATATTAGAAAAAATGCAGTGAATTGTTTTCTGATCCTCAATGATCGTAAAATATACCGAAAAGATCATATTGCTAATAACTTTCGATTTTAGGGGAAAATTAACAAAAGTAATTAATTTATCAATAGCCCAAAAGTTTCACACGACAGTGTGCGTACATAGGACATAGGAATCAACGCTGCATGGTGATTGTCTGTTCCACTCTTGTGTTAACTTCAGTTCAATTGCCACTGCTCCTCAAAGGGGTGTATAGTATAAATAATTAATAAAAATAAATGATTACTATATCGAAAATAAATAGTCATGAAGATATTGACATAAAAAAACTAGCTTATTTACATACAAACTTCTCCAGCTACCAAAACAACAGGAACAAACGATATAAAAGACATGACAGTATATGAGACCAGAATTAGTCCTAAGCAAAAGAAACGTAGAAATGTCGATTTTTTCTTACCCAACTTATTTTAATTTATCCATAGAGCTAAATATACACAACCCATTATATTCACGCCCCATCGAAAGAGGTAGTGACACGATCTAAAGATCACACATAATTTTGAAACTGATTGTCACGATGCAGTGTTGATTCATATGTCCACACTGTCTATTACTAAAAACGCGCTATCTCCTATATCGACCACTGTTCCCTTACAAATCTTACAATTTTTAAAAAGTAAGAAGGAATTACTGAAAATTTTTCAGTAATTCAGGGCCAGGGCGTACAACGGCCGAAACGTCGTACAATTGGCAACAAAGACGAGGACAATAATCCGAATAATGTAAATACAATAAAGGAAAGGAAATTTAGCGCCGAACGAGATAGGAACAACGACAGGACTGGAGCAAAAATATACAAAATCGATTGTACAGAATGCCAATGAAGTAAATTAGTGAAACATCCAGAAATCTCAAAAAAACATTGCATGACTCTCGCAGAGATATTCTGTTTAACAACGCTTTAAACGTATTGGTAGTCCACCGTATCACGCATCTGGCCACAATTTAAACTTAATAAATGCCAGCCTGATAAAAGAGAAAAGAATCCAATAAGAAAAAATGCATTGAGAATGCGCTAGTTTCATAATAAACCTAGGAGCAGGACCTTACATGATATCACCAATCGCCGCAAAAGCAATATCATAATTCGGTATACGAGCTAGTAGAGAGAAAAATAGATATCTAGTCGGAGTGGGGTGATATAAAATTCAACAGACTTTGGCTCTATTATATAAACACTTTCTGGTCTCTGGTCGTCGGATCTGATGAGGTAATTTAATTTATATCATTCTCAAAAATCCCAACGCATTCTTTAACACAGTTTTGTCTTTCATTCCAACCTGAAATCAGCACATGTCATGTCGACGAAACGCGTCGTTTAAAAGCCTTATCCACTCTGTCTTATCATCTCAATTTGGGGGATACTATTATACATACTGAAAACAGACACTCACACACATGTGTATGTGTGTGTGTGTGTGTGTGTGCGTGTGTGTGTGTGCGTGTGTGTGTGATATGCGCATGACTATCTATATATGCTTGGTTAACCCAGTTATGGGTTAAATAACAGGACAGATTGGGTTTTATAGATTTGAATGGCAACCAGTCTACCGAAGAAAGTAATGGCAACCTACTGCGGGATAATCTGCCTAATCAGTCATATCTCTTTCGAAACATGATCGCCCAAGCGTGTTTCACGTATGGTACTTAGTTAAGTACCATACGTGAAACACGCTGACTGACTGACTGACTGACTGACTATATATATATATATATATGCGTATATCATTTATGTATGTAAATCTATGTATGTAAGCCAAACGTTAGTGTTGAAAGATCAAACTAAAATGGACTGCAGAAGTATGCCGGTAATCGCTGGCATGTTATAATCTATATATCTCAATCAATTTTGAGGAGGCCTAGCATCAGACTCATTGCAGAACAAGAAAAAACACTGCAGAATAACATAGTGATTACAGCAACCGACATTCTGTCTCTGCGAAGTGCAAGATTTTGTGCTGCTACAGTCCGAGTTGCAGAGCTGTGTGAAGATTCAAAGATAAATTCCAAACTAAATTCTTCTTAGCATCTAAAGAACTCCATCTCGGTCTCTCACACAATCACACACACTCTCTTTCTTTCTCATTTTCACTCTTTGTCTCTCTCTCTCTCCTTCTCTCTCTCACTCTCTCTCTCTCTCTCTCACGCACGTGTGTGTGTGTGTGTGTGTGTTGTCATAAGTAAATCCAATAAACAGTGTAGGCACGACAGAATCAGTTCCGAAAGATGTTTGAACTGATCGGAAGTAAATCCCTTCAGATTCCGATCCCAGATCATAATCCCAGTCCGCTGATGTATTCAGCAGCAGTGACAGTTCAGTGCAGAAACAAATTTGAATAGCCAATGTTGATGGGCACAACACACAAAAATAGCCATATCACAAGAGACAGAACACGCTTACGTAAGATTACGAGGAGAAATACAAAGAACATTAATAAAGCACCCGAGCATTGACCTCATCTGACCCCATGTTGACAGTTAGCGAGCAGTTATCTCCCTTGTGAATCAATTCGTGACAGATGCGACTGAGTCTGATCTCGGAAGAATACTAAATATTAAAAATTGTCCTTCGTAAAAAGCAAGCACAAAAGGCCAAATCATTTAATATAAGCAATGACGCTAATGGTTGCATGATTGTATGACTGTTTCTTTTAAAGCTTGGGTTAATCTTCACATTACGTATAAGTACGCTGTTTGAACACGTCATTTTGGCCTTGATGTTGTTATATTTCTTTTGTGAATATTGATGTTCAAGAATCTGTTCAGTTTCGACAGATCTATATTTTATTTGTGTTCATTTTTTCATTTTTCCTTCGTCCAAGAATTTTACTGACATTCAGTTTTCATAATTAATATTTTTAGGTCGATGTGAATATACAACAAAATAATTAGAAAGCCAAATGCAACTTTCATTTATTAAAAAAACTAGCAGTATAGCCCGGCGTTGCTCGGGTGTAATGAAAGCTTTAAAACTAATCCATGGTCCTGGAGCTCAGACTCTTTGAACGTTGGCACGAAAGACTAAAAAGCAATAGTTGTTTCCAGTTAAAGCGAAACCGTAGACTGAAAGAAAAATGAATGAATGTAAGTCAAATTTTGATTTCTTGGTATCAATATCAAAGAGGTTTTTTCGTTGTAAACTGAATTTTGAAGGCTAAATAAGTTCTCTGAGTAAATGGTATCATGGCTCAGACTAAAAACTACAATTATACCTCCGTAGAGCCAAACCCGAAGCAAAAACTAAAATAAAATGGCTAAAAAAATACAGACATACAGGCAAATAAACAGACACACACACACAAACATCTTGCCTTATATATATATATATATATATATATATATATATATAGTGCAGAAAATCGATAATATATATATATATATACATATATATATATATATATACATATATATATATATATATATATATATATATTATCGATTTTCTGCAACCTTGAAACTTCTGAATATCGTTTCTTATGTCTTTGTCTATGAGTGTATTAAAATCGGACCACTCCTTCTATAACCCGATTTTTTCTATTATCGATTTTTGATATTTATCGGGAGTACCTCGACACAAAACCTAGCTAAGAACACTCGCAGACGCTTATAGCACAACTGTGTAAATTTTCAAGAACATCGGTTCAGCCGTTTCGGAGTCTATAGGTAACACACACACACACACACACACACACACACACTCATTTATAAATAAGTTTAGATGTGGATAACAATCACGATTTAATTTCCATAAAAATGTGCTATATAATAAATAATCGTCACCAGTGCAACGTGTATATAGCGAAACGGTTATCGGCTCGAAGAGGGAATGTGATAAGTACGAAATAATAACAACTCCCTTCACTGACAACTTTCAAATTCTGAGTACTCATAAAGAAGAAAAGAAATTGACCAGACAATGCGAGATTTTCGCCTTTCACAGAAATTAGCCGGTGAACCAAGAAAAAGAAATAAATTAAGAAACAGCCTTTGCTAAATAATTTTTGATATAGAATGAGGAGAAAAATTAAGTAAATGAAAAGAGTATTTGAATTCATGTGAAAGTTTTTGTTTCAATTCCGCGCGACCAGCGCTGAAGTCCTTGCAAGTTTAAAATTACTCACCAATTATATTATCGGCTTCTAACCCACATGGGTCACTTCAAAGAATTTTCTCTCGACAATTCAACAAAGCTAAGTATTTCGAACTATCTCTCTTCAACTACTTTTAAATGTATGCAAACCATATATACCTTTGGTAAGCAACGAACTCTCTTACCATTGTCTTAAACATTTTAATATTATTTTGTGTTAGATCATTTAATCTATATGAACATCCCTTTTTCATGAGAATATGTTAAAACTATGGACTTTAAGAGTTCTGATTTACCCTAAAATGAGTTAATCACACTACTTCAAGCAAATAATTCCGTGAATAAATTCCTAAATTTGTTTTTTTAAGCAACTATTCATTTTTACCTCCAAGCCACACGCCACTATAAGAAATCGGCAAGCAGAGTTCGAATTCCATCTCTGTATGTTTCATTCATTTTCATACATATACCGTTGGAATCTATACGTTAAATAGGCGAATAATAAAGAAAAGTAATCTGTTAAGGAGCATGATATTTTTAATGCATTGTTCGTTTCTCGTTATTGATGCGTTGTTTAGAGACTGTGTGCAGTTTCCATAATATTGGATAACAAATGCACCGTACCTCGACCATTAAGCTTACCTAAACTCCTATATCCCTCAAAATAAGCTCATACTTGATAAGGCACATAATTCTCGCACATGTATGTGTATCACTCTTTCGTCTCTTTCATTTTCACTATCTCTCAAGATAGATAGATAGATAGATAGATAGATAGATAGATAGATAGATAGATAGATAGATAGATCCAAAATACTAGGTTTAAGCATGAAACTGGCTGTCGCACCTTGGTGTTGATCTCAATGTCCACCTTTATATTTGCATACGCTTTATTTTTGATATTAAGCACTTTAACCCATAAATATAGCATGCCTTAAAAGTATATTTTTATTATCTATCTATCTATATATATATATATATATATATATATATATATATGTCTGTGTCTGTGTCTCTGTGTGTGCGCACGCGCGTGTGTGTGTGCGCGTGTGTGTGTGTGTGTGTGTATGTGAATACTAAAAAATTATTGGTCTTAGCAAAAAACGGTTGCAACGAATATCTGAAGTTTGTTCACCTGAGACTTTATGAAGAGGGTCAGACATACATTTTCTGCGCCCCTATTATATATAAAAGAATTGCACAGAAGATAATGCCTCGTATTTTATTATGCCGTCACCCAATATATATATATGAAAAAATGCTGCCAAAATATACACAATATATATATATATATATATATGAGAAAGAAATTGGATCATGCGAATTCTGGAAAATCACCAACCAAATTATGAACAGAAGTAAAGCGGCTGGTGCTCACCATTATAAATGGCCCCGAGGTCTTATCCTTCTCGACAGAAAAGGCGAAGTTATTCGCCTCGTTCATTGTTTCAAACTCAACGTTAATGGCCATCTCCTCCCCAAATTCTTACATTTCACTGAGCATAATCTCAATAATATAATCATTTCAGTAAAAGAAATTTGTAGACTTATCACAAAACCTCGACCCGAAAAAATCCACTGGCCCGAATAAAATCCTAATATTCGTCCTTAAGAATATCAATCCAGAAATATCGCCGAAATTATTATAAATTTACAGAATGTGAAGGGACGTTTTCTTGCATAATTAGTTTTGCAGAAATATGCATCAGCTTTTTATTATATGTCTCAGAATTATATACGTTCACATTTGACACCTAGACTTTTGACACCTAGGTTGTGACATGTACCGCTCAAGAACTTATAATAATTATCCGCATCTATCTTCGCACTAAATTCAAAGGGATCTTTCATTTTACTGCATCATACTAGACCAATACAACATCATTCCCGTAGTGTTCTGACTCGTGCTAGTTGATATATTTTAACAATCTAGCCCCTATCCCATACATCATGTCCACCCACTGTAGCTCTACGCTCATCAATAGCAATTTCTGCTGATAAATTAGGTTTTATGTAATTCTTCTTTCAACTTAATCGTTTCTCTTTGCAGTGTTTAATTAAATGTGTTAGTCTATTTCGTGTCTTTAACAAATGTTCATAATATTTTACACATGTCTTCTCTTTGTTTGAATTTGCAACTCCAGCTTCGTTAAATATTTTATTGTAGGTCAATGCATAGTCTTTGCATAAAACACATTTCTTCTTCTTCTTCTTCTTCTTCTTCTTCTTCTTCTTCTTCTTCTTCTTCTTCTTCTTCTTCTATGTGCCTGTTTCCCTATCACTGGTGGCTCTGAGCGCGTCTTCTCCTGTGACACCATGCAGCCCTCGTTCCGTCATCCACCTGATTAGGCCCCTCAAATATGTTATCCGTTGCTTTCCCCTGTCTATTCTAAAGTTGTCCGGAGACCATGCTTGAGGCCAATGTCGATTTTATTGAATAAATTTATTCTTTAGTATTTCAAGATATTTTTGTGCAATTTCGGTAAATATATCTGTTAAATTGAAATATCAGTGCTATTTTCATTTTAGAGTAATTTAAACATTTCATCCATCACACCAAGTATATATATATATATATATACATATATATAATGTGACAATTAAAAAATAAAAGATTATACATAAGAGAAACCACAGGGGATCTAAATAAAAGATTAATTAAACACAAAAGAGGCATTTTATAAAACATCAGATCCGTTGCTTGCCAACCATAATGAAATTGATCACAATTTTAACAAAAAAAAAAAAAAAAAATACTACGGTGATCAATTCACTATGTCGGAAAATTCTTGAGAGTGTCTTGATCATAATGTCACCTAAAGTGTCATCTACACTAAATTTGCGTCCTGGCCCTTACAGCATTTCACACTTTCTGATAGAATTTCTATTATCTTAGTGTGAGATAATATACACCACCGGCCATAATTATTAGGCAGCTCCAGATTTTAAAAGAAATGCTGTATTTCATACTATTTTTAGTATTTATTGCCAAGTGGCCAATTCTAAATGAAAATAGAATGGTTCTTTTGTTATTATTACTTTGAAAAAATTTACTAGGCAAGATAGCAAAGCTGAACTCGACCGAAGCACCCTAAATTTTCATCATTCTTTCATTGATGAAACTGCAATATATGTAGTTATTAAATATTTATAAATTCATTTGATGCACATGTTATTGTACAGTATTAACACAAGAACCATTCTATTTTTATTTACAATTATTCACTTGGCAGTAAATACTAAAGATAGTCTGGAATACATCATTTTTAAAACACTGTGGTGGCCTTATAGATAGATAGATAGATAGATAGATAGATAGATAGATAGATAGATAGATAGATCCAAAATACTAGGTTTAAGCATGAAACTGGCTGTCGCACCTTGGTGTTGATCTCAATGTCCACCTTTATATTTGCATACGCTTTATTTTTGATATTAAGCACTTTAACCCATAAATATAGCATGCCTTAAAAGTATATTTTTATTATCTATCTATCTATCTATCTATCTATCTATCTATCTATCTATATATATATATATATGTCTGTGTCTGTGTCTCTGTGTGTGCGCGCGCGCGTGCGTGTGTGCGTGTGTGTGTGTGTTTCATAAAAAACGAGTGACAAGATACTGATTTTTTTTTTTCATTTTTCTTGTGTTCTTATAATTTGCTTCTTTTCTGCACATAAATTATGTAGAAATTGTCCGAATCTTTCGTATGTCCGAAAGCTTTCAGCTATCCTTTTTTTATATTAACAAGGATGGTTTTATTTTTACTTTTAACTGAATGTCTGGATATTTTATATATGTGTCTAGAGTTACAAGAATGTATAATAATCTGGAGGTATAGGTATTGCTGAAAACGCTCGGACTTATAGAATATTCAAACAATTTCTACATAATTTATGTCCAGAAAGGAAGAACATTATAACAACAGAATAAAAGTTAAATTAAGAACTTAACTGCTGTACTTAATCATTTTTTAAACAAACATGTATAAAAGAAGGATTGCTACCCAAATACACAATTATATATGTATGTGTGTGTGTGTGTGCGCGCGCAGGATAATGATATATAAATTTATATATATATCAAGAAAGGTTTTTCCACTTTGACTTACATATATTTATATTTTTATCTATCTAAAACAGCATTGAAGAAAATTTTAAAAGAATCTACCTAAATTCAACATAAAATTTGTCACTACTACTTTCAAAACAGGAAAAGATTTAGTCAATATTAAAGAAAAGTAAAAAAATAAGCTAAAATCTGAAGGAGAAAGTTACTCCATTCCCTGTAATGATTATCACAAAAGTACATTGGAGAAACCTCAAGGAATCTAAATAAAAGGTTATATGAACACAAAAGAGAGATTTTCAAAGGAATATGTCATATGCTTTTGTTGCCTACCGTAACGAGACTGATCACAAATTTGACATAAAAAATTGCAAACTCTGAGAAATCAATTCAGTACAACGTAAAATTATGGAGAGTGTTTTGATCGCAATTTTATCTACGGTTAATTTGCGTCCTGGATCTTATAATATGTCACCATTCCTGGAAGATCACCTATTATCATATTGTGGGATGCCTGCTAACAACAGTGACGGAAAGAAAAAGAAAATGACACTAAATTAATTCGATTTGGTATGAAAAAAAAGAATAATTATAAAAATATTCTAACATCCTTAACACCCCGCATTCGTGCGCATTTGTAGTCGTATCAACATAACAAATTTAGTCCGATGAAGTTTTGAAGAATGAGAAGCGTCACAAGTAAACTTTTTCCATTTTCTCATACAATTTCCCTATAGATTGTCTTGAACGTAGTGATATATATATATATATATATATATATATATATATATATATATATATGTGTGTGTGTGTGTGTGTGTGTGTGTGTGTGTGTGTGTGTGTGTGAGAGAGAGAGAGAGTTTGTGTGTGTGTGTGTGTGAGCGCACGCGTGTGTGTGAGTGCGTGTCAAAAGTGCAAAAGTGTGAGGGTCGTGAACGTCTTGTTTAAAGTGTAGATTTATTGTTATTAGTATTATTCATATTATTTATCTTTTGTATAGGAAAAACGGATCTCGATATGTAAAGTTAAAAATGTAATTATGGACACTTAATGTATTATACAAAAGATAAGTAATATTAATAATAATAATAACCATAAATCTACACTTTAAGCAAAATGTTCACGCCTTCTCACACTTTTTTCCCCTATACCAATTTCTCTCATTGGAACAATACCTATTTCTGTTTTCAGTATATATATATATATGTGTGTGTGTGTGTGTGTCTGTGTGTGTGTATGTGTGTGTGTGTGTGTCCTCGCACGCGCGTGTGTGTGAGAGAGAGACAGAGACAGAGACAGAGAGAACATTTTTAAAATATGGATAATTATGCCATAGTACATTTGTTTACAATTTGACGAACCATCCACGAATTGGGTAATAAAATCTTACACCTACAAATATTTTAAAAATATTTTTAATAAAAGCGAATATTTTAAACTGAGAATCTTTTGGTATATTTATCGTGCAAATATAATTAGTTCCTGAAAATGTTACGAACATCAGTCAGTTATTCCCAATTCTATTGTGAAATATTGATTTACATTATAAATTCGAATTTAATTGTCTAAATAATATTTCCGAGGTTTTTCGAGAGAAAAAAGCAGTTTTCTTATTAATAATCGACGAGTTTTTCTTTCGTGATATTTTTACATTCTCCACACGTCCAGTCGGCACTATGAAAGAACAAATATCGAAACGATGAGATTTGTTGAGTGAGCATTATAATTGTTTTAACATGAACAACTCTTTTGCGGTTGACAAGGGGAATGCATCAATTGAGGAAGTTCCAATATAACTAAAAATAGTCACATTATTCCTTATACTAACACTATAACGTTGTATAACTTCAGGCAAGGAAGAAGGTAGCGATATAACTAAATTTGAATCTCATTTGCTTTTTGGATCGCCCTGGTACGAAAGTTCGTATCTTCTGTGTAATTAGGTATCGGCTCGGAACGAGAAACCGGGGAGCCGTGTTCGAATTCCAGTTGAATCCATTGTATTCACTTACGCGCAAATACCCTTGGGAAAGGTATTAATCCGTCTCTTCCTTCCAGTTATGGGTTAAATAGCAGGACGGATTGGGTTCTATAGCCTTGGTCGGAAACCAGTCTACCGCAGAAAGCAATGGCAACCTACTGCGGGACAATCTTCTGCCCAGTCAGTCATGTCTCTTTCGAGACATGATCGCCCAAGCGTGTATCACGTATGGCACTTAACTGACTGTTCAGTTCTCGTTAAGCGTTATGTTTATTTTTTTCTTTTCCTCAGGTCTGTGCTTAATAGTAAATTAGTAATAGAATGCAAATACGGTGAGTGGGTTACGATTAAAAGCATTAAAAATAAGATGAAAGAAAAACTGGCAAAAATATATAAACTCTCTACAGTGTTTAGTTTGCGACATCATCCAGGGGTCAAGATAATGAAACCAGAAATTTTAAGTTAATGAAATTCGGATATGATCGTTTGGAATTTAGACGCTGGATGGAGCTAGCGACTTGCAGAGTTTTGGTAGCGCCCAGGGCAAGGACTGAGATTGGTACCTCTTACCCCCACCCCATGCAAAATCATAATAGTATACTTTGTTTATTTTCTTTTGGACGTTGTATACTTAAATGAGAAGCCCAAATTGATCGCTGTGTATAAATGGAGTTAACCCACGCCGCCAGACAACGCTTTTTGGTGATGTTTTATATGCTGGTGTCATTTGAACATTTCCAGGTTTGGCAAAAATTACCAGCATCCAATTAAAAACATTTTAAAACAAAAATTAAAAACTATTTTATTTATTTTTAATATATAATTTTAGGTGTTTTTGCTAAATGAAAACAAAATAATATACTCCACCCGAAGTATCACCCTCTCCCAGGGTGTGCCACCTGGGGCCACCGCTACATTGGCCCTTTTGCACGCTTCTTTTCTTTTCAAACGTTCACCGTCATGTCAACAAAGGAATAAAAATGCAGAAGTGATTTCGGATAGAGAAGTCAGCAGATAAAATTACATTTTTGTTAAACAATTGATTGCAATGCTATAAGCAAACTTGAAATTCCTTTATTTTTTATTTAATTCTTCTTACTGCATATCCAAGAAATATAATGATCTTGTATCAAACTTCTTCTTTTTATTAATCTTGTGATAGAAAGAGACAATTTTTTATTTATTTAAATATAATTTATTTTTATAAATCCTTTTGCCCTTAGCGAATTGAGTCACGTGATACGTACGCGTTGAAAAAGGCTTTCTCTCACCACCTATTTATTAGTAACCTCCATTCGACCTACAGTTAATCAGCTAGTCATTTAACAACAAGACTTAGCGACACTAAATTTTGAACGATTGCTCATTCACTCAGCATTTATGAAAATAAAAATAAAATGGCCAAATTTTTTTTGAAAAATAAAATGAAAAATAAGAGTTTCTTTATAAAAGAAAAAAAGACACTACTAGTGGGGAAAAATGGTAATAATAAACAATTAGATGACTTTTCCCCTATAAATCCTCGCGTGATTAACATCGCCACTAGTTTGACAAATAGTAGGCTGGTTAATCTCCGGTACCTCTTTCTCAATTGGT
>JBBBDQ010000833.1:1885000-2062500 GCA_037127315.1 Ascarosepion bandense
GTTAATTCACGCGGTAAATATAACTTTTTAAATTACAATTATTTCAATTTTAACTTCTTAGAAACTTACCAGATACAAATTATGATTTTATTTAAAATTTCACGAGATAAAAAAAGAGAAGAAAACGGCTATATTGTGTTCACATTTAAAATAAAAAAAACTGACATATTTTTTTTGCATTATACAAAAACACTTAATAGTAACAGCTGTAAATTAGAAATTAGTTTGAAAGTTGCGTTGAGTTTAATTGTGTCTAAGGGAATTAATAAAGATTTAAAATGAAATTATTTCTTGTGTGAAGTTTTGAAGTCAGGAATACTAAGTTACGTATATATTATGAACATTTTATCTTTAGTTTAAATTTCAATATATTGCAGCGTGAAAAATTTATAAAACATAACAAAAAGATTTGTAAATAATAAAGTTCATTTTTTTCTTTTCAGATAAAAAACTTAAACTTATTGAAGTTTGTATACAATTCATCTTTTATGCTTATCTAAAAAAAATTCTACAGATATTTCAATAAAAGAAGGTATGTTCACAGCCACAGGAAGAGAAAATTAAGAAACGCAAAAAAATTCTTGGCCATTTAAAATTAAAAAATGATAGGTAGTTTTTGATGTGAGCATACACATATACACGCAGCTAAAACTGAAATATAGATGCATTCAAGTATATACACATACAAACACAATTAAATAGTCTTGCAATAAACATAAATGTATGTCATACATTCTATGATGCCATGATATCGATGTTATTGTTAACCCATATTGTAAAAGGGAAACAACAAACAATAAAGATTATTGTATTTTCCCTTTTTATCTTTTGTTATTTTTTAAGGATGAAAAGGGGAAGTAACTCTGGTGCCGTTCATTTTCAGAAAGTTAAAAAAATTATCATATTAATAATATCAAAATTATTTGCTTCTCATTTTCAATAAAAATTGAATTGAATATTTAAGTCATTCAAAAAAAAGCTTCTTTTTTCGATCCACATTAAAAAATGATAATTATCAAGAAACATTTTCACCATTGGCTTTAAAATGCATCAACGCAGACGAAAAAGATGTACATAAGCAAAGTCGGCAGGTAAAGTTTTCCTTTTTCCTGAAATGTAATTTTCTAAAGTTAAATTTGATAACAAGAAGATATTTAATGCATTCGAGAGTGGGTTTGTTAATTTACCGTTTTCTTACTTATTGTGCATTTTTTACCAGTAAAAATGATGCAGGATGACAATTAATGTGGGCCCTCAAAAATTAATTAACTGATTAAAATTTTTTAATATTTTATTCTTAATTAGAAGCATTTATTTTAAGTTAAATGATTGAACATTTATCAACGTTATTTTATTCACCTAAAAACAAAATATGTTTTTTCTTACCGCGAGCAAAGACCAGCTTTAAAACAAATTGTTGTAGCAAATTTTTACCTCTAAGTCCGATTCGTTGATTTATTCATTTTTTATCACGTTTAATTGCTACTTTGAATTAACCGAGAGATTTTTTTAATGTTCGCTCTTATGCTGTCAAAAAAAAAGGCCTTTATGAGAGGAGTAAAGGTAAGAAAATGAAATTTTCTCAGTTCTTTTCTTTGAAATAGTCGCTTATTGCGTTCCGTAGATAAGGAAAAAATCAACAGGGTTATCGCGTTTCGTTAACAGACAAGCAAAAAAACATTCTTAAAACAATTACCTTTTTTGTCATTCTTATAAAATCTGAGAGTTTTTTTTAATTATTTTTGTGTGTAATTTCTAAAGTTAATTCAACTTTTTAAAGTACTGTAAATACGCACACGTGTATGCATGTAAAATCTATCTATCTATCTATCTATCTATCTATCTATCTATCTATCTGTTTTAGTGGATTCATCTATCTATCTATCTATCTATCTATCTATCTATCTATCTATCTATCTATCTAAGCCTATTCTATAACTATCTATCTATCTATCTATCTATCTATCTATCTATCTATCTATCTATCGTATCTATCTATCTATCTATCTAATCCTATTCTAATCCTATTCTATCTATCTATCTATCTATCTATCTATCTATCTATCTATCTATCTATCTATCTAAGCCTATTCGTATCTCTATCTATCTAAGCCTATTCGTATCTATCGATCTATCTAAGCCTATTCTAGCTATCTATCTATCTATCTATCTATCTATCTATCTATCTATCTAAGCCTATTCGTATCTATCTATCTATCTATCTATCTATCTATCTATCTATCTATCTAAGCCTATTCGTATCTATCGATCTATCTAAGCCTATTCGTATCTATCTATCTATCTATCTATCTATCTATCTATCTATCTATCTATCTATCTATCTATCGCTCTTCCAGAAACTGTAACTAAGATCAGCTCAGACAAGTTGCAGTATAAACCACCGGTGTGATTTGTGGCTGTTGAAACATGAATGTACCTTAGCAGAGGAGTGTGCTCGGAGAACTAGCAGCCGGACATTAACTGTCATTTAATCATTAAATATAATGTAATGATTACATTATATCTATCTATCTATCCTTTAGCGACTCCGACTGACACAAAATCGGTCGGGTTTTGATCCCGGCTAGAAGCAAGTGGATGTGTCTTAGCCACACTGATGAGTTGTGATACAGCGAAACAGGCTTGTATGTGGATGACTAATATAAAGTTCGAGCAAGTTTCATTAAAGCATTGCAGATCTCTTTTAAAAAGACAAATCTCAGAGAAATGATTAAAAAAATAAAAAAATAAAAAAACTGAAGAAAAAGTGGGTAGCATCATCAGGGGAGATAATTCAATTTCTTAAAAACTAGTTGCTAGTTTGTTTATCAAAATTTATTAAAATAAAAATCATAAGCTTGTTATTTACAATCACGATTATATATATATCATGTATATACACAAATATATATAGATATAGATATCAGTCATATATATATATATATATATATATATATATATATATATATATAGATAGATAGATAGATAGATAGATAGATAGATAGATAAAGAGAGAGAGAGAGAGAGAGAGAGGCTACATAATTGTGTCTGTACATAAAAGTTTAACTACAATTTCTGGCCCTGAGCCTTAATTTGAAATAAAACTGACAAACCTATATTCTTTGGTCATACACATGCACACACACATATTTATATACAGGATGACAAAATTTTTTTTTCTGTATATGATTTTTTAATTAACTTGTAAAAGAACTGCAAAACATTTCAGTTGCACCTGCCACTTTCATTGATATTATAGCATTGATAAACTCTGGAGGAGATTTTTTATAATGTATCAAAAACTTCATTGTGCTCATTTATGTCAAATGTCTAAATAAAAAGCATACAAAACATTTTTCTTATTCAATATTTATATATTTTTATATAAGGAGTGTATGTCGATATCTAATAAATAAATGTTGTCACATGAAATTATGCAATTTATAGGAAATGAATAAAATGCTTCTGAAATGTTAAATAACTAATTTATTTAGTTGAAATAGGCACCATAATGATGAATGACTGTTTTCCAATATACCTCTAAATTTTTTATCCTATGTTGAAAAATATTCTCATCCTTTGATGTTATAAACAGTTCAAATGCTTTGATTACCTTTTCCTTATTGAAGAATGTTTTATTGCATATGAAAAGCTGAAAATGCTTAAATAGCCAATAATCTGTAAGAGTGATATCAGATGAATATGGAGGATGAGGCAAAATTTTATAATTCAGGCTATGCAGCTTTTGGATAGTGTGCAGCCATTTGTTGTCATGCAGCAAAATTGGGTCAGTCTTATTCACAAGTCTAGGATATTTCTTTTTCAATTTTTTGTGCATACACTCAATTTCTCCAGAATATGATGTTGCTGTTATTGTTTTCCTTTGAGGCAGAAAAAAAATAATAAATAACCCCTTTGAAAGACTACCATACTCTAACTATTAACTTTTTAAGGTGTAGTGGAGGGTTTGGGTATTGTTTTGGTGATTCACTTGCATCTAACCACTGACCTACTCTTTTAGTGTTGTCAAAGACTATCCATATCCATTGATTAAATGTAATGATTTGGTACAAAAATTATTCTTTTTCCCAGTTTGCATTCCTACAGTAAGATTACTCAACATAGTTTTATTGTGATCAATTTCATTGGGATTATGAGCAACAATATATATATATATATATATATATATATATATATATATATATATGCATACATACATGCATATATATATATATATATATATATATATATATATATTTATTTATTTTTCTGTAAATTCAGATAAAACTTATAGCCATTTTCAACATGTCATTTTAAGGCATGCATTCTTTGACCCCTATAAACATAAATATATATATAGGTGTGTTGAAAAGCTTACTTCATTAGATAACCAGCTATAAACTGCATTATTTCATGTGACAACCTATATGCATGAATTGAGATCAAATATGGATTAGAATCCACCAGAATGATAGGATATGGAACAAATAGGAAGCATTTATATATTTAACATGTTTTATTTTTATTAGAAGTTAAATATAGACAACAGAAAATTCTGGTACTTTTATTTTTGTTGTTTTTTATATGTGTGTTCTACTTAACCAATGAAAGACAAACACAAAAATAAATATCTGTATTTTTCCACCTCATATTTAATTTACAATGAAGCCTATCTGTCTACATATATATATATATATATATATATATATATATATATATATATATAGCTTGACAGATAGGAAAAAATGATTAAAAAAAAGAAAAAAAAGAGAAAGATCAGAGTGTGATTTTGTTATCAACTTTTATAAACTTCCTCAGTAAATAAACATGATAATCTTTTTTAAAAGTGGAACTCCTTAATCAAATAAATACCATGATTTCATTCCTTAATAATTAATGTATGAAAAATGTACAATATCCACTTTTAACTCTATTAGAAAATATAGGATTTTGTTAAAATTTAATTTTATTATATTATATATTCGTTTTTGCTAAAACTGTGAATTTCTGCATATATACTGAAAATAATAACCTTACCTTAAAATATCTATATTTATTTTGAACTTAACACTTAACATCTTATCTATTTTCTCCTTCAAATTGTTTACAGATCCTACATATACTTTAAAAACCTATTAGAGAAAATTATAATCTTACATAATTTTTTATTAGTTTTACAATTTAGTAGATACATATGTATATATGTGTTATGCATTTATATATGAACTAATCATTTAAAATAAGTATAAAAATTTCTACATACAATATGTAGCAAAGACTTTATAATTTTGCTAACTTTAGTATACCTATTATTGTATGTCCATTCAATGAGGTAAGCAACATTAAAACAATTGGCAGAATTTGACATGTTCTTTCATTCAGACTTTTAGTATAATTGAAAGTCTTTTATATTAATACCCTCATCTCTTTATATCATTTTTATTAAAATAAATATATTTTCTGAGTAGCATGAAGTTCATTATCACAGTTGTGGAAAATGGTTATTTTTATATTCATTATTGCATTTTTCTAATTGGTATTTTAATGTCTGATAGTTGTAGTGTCATTTTTGTTTTATTTTTTTAATTTTCTTTATTTTGCCATATTATATTCTAGCACAGATATGCGCTGAAATATGTAAATTTTTATTCCATTTTAATATTCAAGTTTAATCTTCTATTTAGACAATTTTCCATTCCTTTCTCACAAAGCTATTAGACTGAATAAACTCTCAAATGTCACTGTAGCCCAACAAGTATTTATAATGATCATAAAAATGTTACAACTATTATAGGTATATTAATATTAGACATCTACAATATGACCCAACTGAGTAATGGTCACGAATGAAAATATTAACTCATTAGCTACAATATACTCTTCTCAGTTATTTTTAGTAAATATTAACATTTTTCCATGTCTTCAGATAAGTTGCATTTTTGTAAAACTTATTTTGACCATGAAATTCAAGCAACAGGTTTCAGATCAGTACTATTTTCTATGAACTTTCTATAATGGATTATAATCTCAACCATGTAGACTACATGATTTGCTATGTTCAATGATGATTAAAGTGATATATTTAACCAGTCAAATATGTAACTTCTGTTTTTAGTCATAATCACAGTTCATCTGGCAAAACAATAACACTTTTTTGTACTATAATTGCTATGAATATAGCATTTATAAAAAATAAAAACATCATACCCATAAAATATTTTCAATTACAGGCCTTTATTTAGGGCAAGTTTTTGCCTATATTCTTGCCACCTTTGTCCAGTGATAAAAATATAAGGAAACTAAACATGCCAGGAAAAATTAGTGAATTTTTCACCAACACAAAAATACTTCAGTAAACAGTCTGAAGGTAGCCAGTATTTACATCTAAAATAAGTGGATACTAAAATGCAAAACACATTAAAAGTTATTTGCTATAGTAAAAACTTAGTTTTAAGCAATCGATTATACTCAACTTTGTGATCGGTAAGCTTCAACTTATTCATAACTCCGCAATGAATAATGAGTAAATAGAGCCTCATAGATTAGAAATGATTTTACATGTATTAATAATAGAAATGGTACAACCATTGAACTTTATATTTTTCCCCATATGGAAATCTTGAGCCAATACTACATTAGAAACACCATATTTATTAAGTAATGCCAGTCACAGAAGACTTGAAATGAAAAAAAAAAAGTTTATATATATCTATCTTACTAAATAGTAAAAACAGACAAAAAAATGAAAAAATAAAAATAATAATAATGGGATAAAGAGGGGCCTGCATCCCCTCACACATCACACCTTCAACTGCCACGTCCAGTTGTATACCTTTGTATTATTAATGCAAGTGCTGTAGACAAAAAGTAATAATAATAATAAAAAAAAACAAAAAAACAACACAGGAACACACTTAATGCAAAGGATTTTCAGGTTTTATTTGGGTGGAAGCGCTCATGGGATTTGAATGACTTTCTTTAAACCATATTTCCATTTTTTTTTTTTTTTTTTTTTTGTTCATTTTTAAATCAGCTCCCAATTTCTGGATGTTATCCACCTCAGCAAACCACAGCCAAAGGGCATGACCCCCTACACTGGGCACATGTTCACATACAATAATCCTGAGCACATTGGACGAGTGTTGAACAGAATCTTTTGTCTTCGTTTGTTCAGTTTTTATTTATATATATATATATTTTTTTTTTTTTGCATATATAAATGTGAATATTTTATTCAAGAATAATTACATGTTGATAAAAAGTTATTTTATATGGTATTTTTTTTTAACTTTGAATATTAAAATGCATCTGTTTTGGTTAATTTTTCCTTTTGATGTTGGCTAATGAAACTTTAGCAATTTAACAGTCACACAGATAACCAGTGCAGAATAACAAAAGCAGGATTATTTCATTTCCTTCCTTTTCAGTTTCAAATCTTAAGGGTTGGGTAAATAAAAATAAGATGCCCTAGATATACTGGTTGTAATATGGAAAAATAGTCAGAATTCAATTCCTTATAAGTCAGAAGCAATGTTTTTTTTTTGTTTTGTTTTTTTTTGTAATTCTTCCAGCTGAAGTTAATTGTCATATTCTTCCAGCTGAAGATTAATTTTCAGGATCTTTTGAGGGAAGAATCTTTTCCATCTTATTCAAGCAAACTAATCTCATAGAATTTTTGGACAGCTTTATCAAGCATTCAAATCGTGCAAATTTCAGGTCTTCCCTGAGTGGTCTAACTTTTTTCTTTTTTTTTTTTGCCTCTTATTACCATGTTTTTAAAATCCAGCCATCTTTAAATTTCTAACATGCAAGTGAATTTAAGGAAATTGCTGCTTTTGCTTATATTTTCTGTTCAGAATTTGTTTTAGAGATCATCCTTAGAATTTACATGCGGATTTTTCATGAACATTATGATTTTTGCAATATAGATCGTTCATATCTGCAAATGTATCCATCTATTTAAAAAAAATAAAATTAAATTAAAAAAAATTTTTTTTTTTTTTTTAATTCATGTTGCACACTACATTTTAAATTATGAAAGAAAATATAGTGTTCAAGTATAGAAGTGGTAAGAAACCTTTCAGGAAAAAATAAATTAAAAAGTGATGCTTGGAGTGGTTGAAGGAGATAGGAGTAAGGGATATGGGAGAGTATCAGTCATCAGAATATATTTGAATGTGAGTGAGGGAATGTAAGAATCATTTTTAAAATATACACTGGAATGACTAAGATAATGAAAATTTCTTTTGCATGTTTAATTTTTGTTACTAATGAAGATATTGTGCAAAATATTTTGCACTGTATGTAAGCAAGTAATTACACATTTTAAATGCTTTCTTTTGAAAGCACTGTTAAATTTTTGTAGATAGAAGGGATGGAGAAAGAGGAGTGGGTGGGTAGAATGTATTCAATTTTTGATCTAGGTACTTTTACAATTTCACTCATCAGAAGGACGGCAGCCTGTAGTTTTTAACCTTATCAGCATTCAGTTAAGAGCATTGATGGTTTGTCAGTGGCATACAAGTTAATCTACATTGAAACCTGGAAAAGGTGGGTAGATATTCCATTTTTATTACCAATATTTGGTATAAAGCAGACTTTACAAGTATACAACTGTACTTAGTACATTTGCATAATTTACTCCATACAAAGAAAATGAATACCAAGGAGCTGGGCAAGGTTTTGGCAACCAACAAGTTTTTATGCAGACGACCCACTGAAGTTTAATTTTTTTCTGTTATTACTAATTAAAGCTTACCCTAGCAACTCTGGTTCTGTCTTAGAACAAGAATTTCTTCCTTTCAAATGTTTCTGTTTACCATTTTTCCCTTAAGTTTAGTGGTGCATTGAATATTGATTTTGTGCATTATATATAATTTTATGTGAGACAATATAAAGTTACATTTGTCTTAACCTAGTGAGAAGTTTGTAGATGTAGAAAGACAGAACAAGAAACATTTATGTACATGCACTTTATTTTATGTATATATTTGTAGGAGTAGGGAGAAACCTTGAGCAGATCTACAGAAGCAATTTAAATTTAAAATTAAGCATTACAAGCTATGAAAGTCATGAGAACGAAAGTCTGCATGTTTACTGGAGAAACGAAAAACGCTTTATAAATTAGGAGTGGCTGAGAAGAATTTTAAGATGTAAAGTCAAACAATTGTTGGGTGTTTTTTTTTTTTTTTTTTAAACAGAAAAATAAATAAATAAAAATAAGAAAAATTAAATGTTCAATCTTTTTTTCTTGGTTGAGAGTACAAGTGAAGAAAAACAAAATTGTCGGCAGCAGCAAGTATAAAATAAAAATTTGTAAAAGAAAACTAAAGGGAATTAAAAATGAATGAAAATAATATTTATTTATGAAGACTACACAAATATAATTTTGAAAGTTTTTGCCAACAGTGATGCCTCTGCTTATTTGTTACAAAAGGACGTGGCAGGCTGGTTTTCTCTCCTTGTAGGGGTGGGAGCATATCTGGGAGTTTGAGATGGACAGACAAGGGATGCAGACAGCCCCTTTTGAAACACTCCAGGCACAGAACAAAGAACAGCCAAAAAGTTTGTCTTTTATTCACTTTAATTTGCAGGAAGGGTTAAGGGATTGTGGGAGAAGTGGAGACTTGGGCATTCAAATTTTACCACTCAGTAAAAGGTAATTGAGGTCCTAGAAGATAATTGGGTTGTGGTGGGGTGGGGGGATAAAATTTAAAGATGTGTAGCCATTTCGTAAGAGCTCCACATTTTAGTCTGGAATGAAATTGGTGGAACCATTTTATTTCAATTTTTTTTTTTTTTTTTAATATTCTTTAATGAATTTTTTTGAACCTTTTTGATAAAAAAAATAAATAAAAATAAAACAGCTGAGAATTGATATATGAAAGTATAGAAGACATGGGCAGAATCCTACATTTCAATACAGAATTTTTTTTTTTTTTTTTTTTTTTAATGACCAACATTTGATTGGTTTTTTGACTTTTTTTTTTTTTTTTTTTTAAAGAAAAAAACTTGATAGATATATGTATATAATTTTTTTAATATATATTTATATATGCATTATTGAATTTGTATAATTAATATATATTTACACACAATATATATTTATACACTATGAATTAAACCTTTCAGTATTTCAGCAGACGCTCAGACTACAATCCCAATTGTAGAAAAATCAAGCCTCAATGAGGAACTTAATGTGAAAGTATAAGCAGACAATTTGTGTGATGCATGTATTATATATTACATACATACACTCATTCACACACTCAGACACACATTGATGCATATGGCTTATCTTCCACTAAAAAAAAAAAAAAAAAAAAAAAAAAACCATGTGGTGCTTTTATATTTGCATTTTTTTTTTTTTTTTTAATACTTAAACGGCAACAGCAGTGCAATGCCTATATTTGGGAAGAGCCAGCTTTTCATTTTATAATTCATGTTTTTAAATTAATCCATAAAGGAGAATTAAATCAATTTTTTTATTATATAAAACATTGAAACAATTTAAATAAAATAAAAGATAAAATTAACTTTAATAAAATTTAACGACATTACAAGGAGGGAAATTTAGAATGAAAATTTTTAGTTTTTAGAGTTCCAGACACCCTGTATCTGAATATTATGGATCTTTAAATAATAAAAAAATATGAAACAGGAGTAAGGGGTGGGATAGGGTGTATCCACATTTTTTTCAATGATTAATAATTTATAATTAAACCACTCCCACCCCCCTTTAAAAAAAAAAAAAAAAAAAAAAAAGAAAGTAAAAATAATATATTTTGTACCAGCAAAAATAAGTTTTTGCAGTTCACAAATTAAGAGTGACCAAGATAATACTCATAAGAGCTGTGGACAACATGCAATTAGGCTGACTCATCTCAGTCTGACAGTTGGGAGTGCTTGGCTTGCAAAAACCAAACCTGGGAGAAAAGTTAATTTTAAGTATTGACAACAGAAAATTTAACATTGCCACTAAGATGCTAAGACAAAAAAAAAAAAAAATCTTGTTAAACTGTGGCACCTTATTCTCTTGCAGTTATATTTAAAAAAAAAACAGAAAAACTTGCCTGTTAATTACCAAGTGCCTTCTGTCACTCAAGCTCAGAGTTGCAGATTTTTTTTTTCCCGAACCCAACCTTCATTTTACCTTTTACATGTTATTGCTATGTATAAAAATTCATACTAGTAAAATTCATAGCAGAAGCTGTAAATGCAAGTGAATAACTATCAGAAATAGTTTAATAAAAAAATGTGGGTAGCATTTTACCTATGTTAGTTCACCATAGAGTCACTGAGCATTAGAGAACCATACTTTGTAATTAATATCAGTATTTAACAGGTGCCATGTTTCTCTTGGAAATCTTCAGATAGGCAAAAGGGATTAGAAGTATATTTATAAAATCTGACATGGATGGGCAAGTAAACTGGGGTGGGGTGGGGATTTACAATCAAGCAAACACTGGTCATTTGGTCAAGGCAGTTGATAATTCATACCTCTTTGGGTATTGCGGATTTACAAGTACACAAGTACTAACCGCACTGGGCATAAGGTGTGAAAGACTTGCCCAGGGAACAGGTGGGCAGCTCAAATTCAAGCCAACAAGGCTTGAAGAAAAGAAAAAAAAATTCTAAGAACAAACCTAATTGTTATTAGATGAGCTACACCACCAGCCCTTGTCACAGTAGACATGCCAAGTAATAAAGTAAAGAAAAAATTAAAGTTGGCCACCTAAAAAACGCGTGTGCATTTATATCACAGTTATGAAAACAACACCTGGCCAAATGTAGAGGAACCATGTCTGACAGATGAAGTAAAAAATAATGGGCAGTTAGAAGCTTAGTTTTGAGTTTGGGAAAAGTAAAATTAAAACATGGTAAGATTTAACATCCATACAACTTCACCTCATTGGAAAGTGCTAATCATCTGGAAATAAGGAAAATATGAAGTGGAGAAAGAAAAACTCACAGGCCTGCCATATTTAAGGGATAGAAGTGAAAAATTAGAGTGCCAATTTAAAATCCAGTCTTATATAAACTGAGTCCTTATATTCCTTTAAATATCCATCAACCAGTCCTTTGTTATATGTGCTTCATCAGTACTAAAGCATAAATTCCAGTTGCTCACAACAGGATGCATCAAGGTAGTGAATAGACATTTAATGTTTGATAGGTATAAAGACTCACTTAGTCATTGAACTGGTATTTATTGAAGCCGGTACAGAATATATTTTTCTGTTGTATGAACTCTGCCATTTTAACGGCCATCAGTTTTGCATAGCTATTAGCAAGGAGAGAGCTTATATATATATATATATATATATATAATTAGCACACAAACACTGTCAGTACATTCAATTTAGGGTCACAGTCAAACAAGATTTTTTTTTTTTTCTTCCTTTCCAGGATTGATTTGAGATAATGGGAAACATCTATTTTTTTGTTTTTTGTTTTTTTAAAGTCTTTCATAAAATTTATTTCTTCTACTCCAAAGAGGAAAAAATATCAAGTGCACAAGTTTTCTACCACACACACGCATACAGTGAGTGAAATCAAAGGGAAAGAGAAAGTTCAAAAAGGGAAGTATGATGTCTGATCACTTGTCAGACTAGTGTTCCTGCCTTCATAGGTTTGATAGCTGACCTTAGTCAAAGAGGGGGGAAAAAAATATCCAAAACAGATGAGGTAAATGCAGCAACAGACATTTCTGGAAGCTGGTATACAAGGATAGAAAGTGAATGGTGAGGTGGGCAGTGATCATGTGTGTAGAGTGGGATGTGTGAAGGTAGGAGAGAGAGCAAGAGCATACTTAAGACATGTGAGTAATGAGAGACTGAGGATATGAAAAGGCAAAGTAGGAAGAAGTCAAGGTGTAAAAGCATTCCCAGTGCTGAGATACTGCATAAAAGCAAGCTAAGATCAGAACATTAAAAAAAATTTTTTTAGAAACATTAATACACAATACTATTAATATACACAATACTATTAAGTTAAAGCATAATTTAATATGGATAGTTCTTTAGATATATAGAATTTAAAACTTTGAGATGAATATAAAACAATTACAATATTAGTATGTGTATGTATAAACCTACAACAGTTGTGTTCAAATTTGCTTAACCCATATATGGCTTATTTAAGAGCTTTTGTAACTAGGAAATGTCAATGAAGTTAAATGAAAGACCTCATGGCTTAAATGGCCACTTATGAAAAATAAGTCATTTTAAATGTGTATGCAGCTAAAATTAAATCTGCAAGACCATGAGCATGTATACACAGATGCCTACAATTACTTTACATTTGATTATAAAAGGTTTAATGTAGTTTAAAATATGGATTTAGAGCAAGGACATCAGATGAAGTTGCACTACAGAAATATGCAGGATTATCACACAAGTGACCAGCAGCATAGACAACCAAAGTATAAAAATAGTTTGTTTTTGTTTTTTTAAATAAGGATCAATTGTGAGAAATTCTCTATAAACTTTATTGGAAGTAAGCCTCCACATTTTAATCTTACATTATATTTAGAGTTTGTAAGAGGGGAAAAAATTCAACTCTAGATATAATGCTCATGAAGATTTCCCTGATATTATCTTTAGCAGCTTCTATACCTTTTCACTAATATTTTATCAGCTTTGAATATACCTGATTAACTGATTTTCCAGCTGCCAATGTTATTTTAAAAGACATTACTAACATTAAGATTTTTTAAATATTTACAATTGGTCAAAGTTACCCCCTGACCAAGTCAGATTACTAGTTTACAGATTAGTGAACCCATATGCTTTCATTTGTTTCAGTGGCAGCCATTTGAAGTTGTGGGAGGAACTAAATCCTGTGTAAATTATATATTGTAGAAATTGCTAAAAGGCACCACTAGTAGTGGCTATAATATGGAAGGTTATTTCAATAACCATCTGATAAAGAATAAAAGGTATTTTAGTATTATGATCTAGAGAAATTAAAAATCTATTACAGAGACTAAGCTATCAAAAGTAAGACTTGCAAATTGCTGTAGAAATACAGATCAAACTATGTCAAAACTAATTTAAAGTTTATGAAAATTGTAGATAGTATAGAAAAAAATGATCAAGTGTACAAAAGGTTGAAATGACCAAACTTTTTAAACATCTAAGCACTTAAAGTATTTAACTTGTATATATTTATATATAAAAAAAATTTCTGAAAATATTCAGCCACCTGAGGATTGTAACAGAATTCCTTATATTTAACAATTTAAGATAAAATTTAATTCAAGCCCAAAGCATTAAAGTTAAGGACATTCATCAAAACAAAGTCATTTAGATTATTAAAAAATAAAGTTAAATGTCAGTTATAAGGTGGTTATATTAACTTGTCCAGTGCATCTGAAAGTAGGAATGAAAAAAAAGGCAAGTTAGTGATCAAACTGACCATTGCATTGTATTATGGTTTTGGTAATTTGGAGCCAAGAGGAAGTGGTGCATTAGCATCAGGAAGAAGCATCAGTGAGCAATGAATTGTGCTATGTAAAGTTTAGATTATAAAGCCAGTGTATAGTTAAGGAGGCTAATTTAAGTTTTGATCTGTTAGTTTCAGTTTTAAGTTGGGTCTGGGCTATGTTCTGCATTGAATAAAAGAGACCTGCCACAGAGAGCCTTGTTCATTTTTTTTTTTTTTTTTTTTTCCTTCTTATGGGTAAAAGCAGGAAGTCATATGACAGGATAGACTGAGAGAAGTGTGACTTTGTGGAATGTGGAGATTTTATCCAGGTAGAACAGAATTAGATTCAAGGGAGCAGTAGACATTTATCAAAGACACTGCTTTATATAAATTTCAGTATTTTAGTGATAATTCACACAGCAGTGTATTTAAGAACTCACATAGCCTGTTAACCTCTGGAGAGGTAAGTAACTTGCTACAATATGTAAATAGGTCACGATCACACTTTGGAATGAACTCTTGTGGGGGGGGTGAGAGCATCCACTCATTGGCAAGAGCCAAAATATATTTTTAATATATAAAAACCAACAATATGCACAGTGTAACTTTAGTTAATTTTATTTAAATCTTTAAATTAAAAAATAAAATTTAATGAGTTGTTTGCATTTCATTTTTTTTTTTTTAAGCCAGGCTTTACCTAATTGCCTAAGTTTTAATTTAGACAAAATATAAGAGCAGTAGGAGCAAGGCAATGTGATACAAAAACAAAACATTTTAACATCAAGGAGTTACAAGAAATTTGTAGAAAGTTTTGAAATTAACTTAAAAATTAAGATTGAGAGGTGAGGCATTGAAATGCCAAAGTGCAGGCAGGGCATAGATGTGTAGTGAATATATAAAAAAAAAAAAAGGAGAGATGGAAGAAAAGTAGGTCAATAAGGTAGATGCATGTCAGACATTGACAAGGCATGGACGAGAGATTTGTTGCTGCAATTGCCTTGAAGAATGGGAGAGGAAGGGACAAATGGGTTGGGAAGAAGTGAGTGTGGAGAGGGAGTTTCTTTCGTGAGATGAAAGAAAAAAAAAGTAAAAATAGGAAGTTATACACCATGCACACGGGATCCTTTCATAAAAGACGACCTTTGGATATCGTGCCGAAGATCAAAAATTATTGCATAAGAACAGCCAGTGTTAAACTTAGAACATTTTTATTTAAAGACAGAAAAATAAAACCCTTTTACAATTTCTGACTCCGGAAATATATTTTAGTATCTTGCCCCGATACTTTGAATGGCCTTCAAAATAAAAATATCTTAGTATTTGTATTTATTTCTTTTTGCAGCTTTTTCAATTTTGGTAGAATTTTTTTTTTTTTTTTTGACAATGTTTACGTTTGTTTTTTTTATTTTTTTATTTTTTTTAATTTTTTATTTTTTACTTATTCTACATATACACAGACAGCTCGTAAATATTATTAAAATAGAAAATGCTACTCTCTAGTTGTGCAACAAATTCGTCAGGTACTATTTATACAAATATATGTTAGAAAGCATAAACTTGCTTTGTTTATTTTTGTTATTGTTATAGTTATATGGATTTTTTTAATTTTTTTTCTTATCATCACAATCATCTGCCTCTTCTTGGCTCTCAATAGAATAAAATAAAGGCTATTTTTATGTGGACTATAAAATATGCATTTAGCTGGGTTAAAATAGAATTTAAAAACAAAAAATCTCATCCGCACATCTCATTCAAAGAAAAAAAAAAAAAAAAAAAGAAATTAAAATATTTAAAACTGAAGTTAGATTCACATTTTTTTTTTCAGAAAATGAATCTGTCATACTCTCGCAGCAAATTAAGTTAAGTTTTTTTCCTTTAGTCAAGACATAAACCCAGCCCTGTCGTCTGACATTTTAAATTAAACTATTTTCACATCCATAGGAGATTACACTTAAATGGGAGGATAATACTCATTTTGAGTTAATACTTTGCATTTAAGTATATTCTCTTCCACTTTTTTTTTTTTTTACACTTAATATATGCATGGATGCCTATAATCTCATGAATAACAGGAAGAATGAGTATCTTTCAGATATTTCTATATATATATATATTTAGAATTTATTATATATATATATATATATATATATATATATAAATTTAATATTATAATGTGTTAAGAAAATATGCGGATTGCCTGAGTTGGGATTTGTTGACAGACCGGACAGAGTCGTTCCACAGCTGGCTTCTCAACTATAAGATTGGCACACTCCATACAGAATAGATTGTGACCACATGGTACAAGGGCTGCAACTACCTCACTCTCTGAGCACACTAGGCAGTTACGCCTGGGACGGCTACCAACACTGCCACCACCCGGAGGAGAATCCGGGCAGGAGCTCGTGATGGTGGTGACAGTTGTAGAGGTAGTAGCATAATTGTTGGTACAAGTCGGTAGAGGTCCGAAAGATGTTGACACGCCAGCAAGGCTACCGGTCAGAGGGTCACTCCGTATGCGTCTAAGCATAGGATGGTGGTCCAAGCTGTTGCTACTACCACCCAGTGTGGTAGCTGTCAAACTCCCAGTACCTGAACCATTTGCCATGGCAGAAGCAGACTCTAAGGTGGGCGAAAGACGCGGAGTAGTGTTGCTTCCACCAAGACTGCTCCTTCGTAGTGGTGGCACATTCGTGACAGACGAACAGGAGGTGGTATTTGTACTTGTAGGGTTGTTACCGGTTGAAGTGAACACTGAGGCAAGTGATGTCCCTCGGCCTGGAGCTGTTGTGTCATTCAACTCTGGCCAGAGCCCCGCTGGGGACGGGACAGGGTCGAAAGACGGAGAGCTTATTCCTTCATCGTTGTCATAAATATTAAAACTGTTAAAGGCGTTAAATCCATTAGTCAGTGGGTTATATGTATCGGTCAGTTTGGAAGTAGTGGAAGTGACAGGTGGAAAGTTAAAGATTGTGGGTTCCTGACTGCGCCGTGAAAGCAGACTCCCATTCAATCCTGAGCTTGTGTAGGTAGAAAATGCAGATGTAGAACTAGCTGTTTTAGAATAAACAGATCCAATGTCTGTGCCCAACTCATGAAACCCTGAGTCTACACCATTTGTATGAAAATCATTTTCATCCTGTGCATGATGGGATTCAATAATACCACCAGTGCGCATTGCAATATGACTTTCAATCTCTTGACGTGCCTTCTCCACATTTTCTGGTAGTCCAGTGACCTCAAATACAGGTTCTTTGTCTCGACTGGGAGTTACAATGTAAGTGTGTGTTTGTTGTTGTATTCTTTTGATAGTTGCACCTTTAGGGCCAACAACAAGGCCCACAACTCTGTAAGGAACCCGTACTTGGATGGTCACTTGACCAGGAGTATTAGGGCTGGGAGGACCAGGTGTTAAGTTAGAACTTGTACCAGACACACCAGAAGCACTGTTGTTTCTTCTGGAGGCCCGAATTTGACTGAAGTGATCTGCTGCTGACAAAATCTCTCTTTTTGCAGCTGCAACATCTTCTTTGCGACCCGTCACCACAAACACTGGTTCCTCTCCTCTGACAGGGGTTTTTATATATGTATTGGTTTTTGCACGTAGGGCTTTGATCTTGCAACCTGAAAAAGAAATTACACAATAGTTATTTTATAAGCTTTTTAAAATCAGTTATTTTTCATACTTAGTAAAGGATATCTTCACTATTACATAGACTTTAAAAAAAAAAAAAAAATATAAAATGAAGTTTCAGATTTTGGACAATTTTAAATGGCCCTCTTGACTAATGTAAAGCTATTTGTATTCACAAGTTAGACATCCACTAGGGATTAACTTGTGATATGTTAAATTTAAATCAATGAAAAACTAATAAAACTACTGAACACAGGGCTGCTTTGCAGGAGACAAAGGCAGAAACTTTCACATCAGGTTAGAATGATGCTCCAAAAAGGTTTGGGTGTGTAAGTAATAAACAGTGAAGTCAGAGAGGAAAGAAGTGTTAACATGAGCTGAGTCACAAGCCAAGCAAAAGCCTATTATATTGACAAGTAGTAGCAGTAGACTTAATATAGTCCATACATGCAACATGCCCAGTGACATTAGGGAGTTGTAAGTTAGCAAGAGATTCACTATTTCATAATTAAAGTGTTCAAAATTTTATGCAGTGTCAAAGTTGCAATTACAAGTTATATGAATTAAAAACCATGTAAAAATCTTAAAGTAATGTTTACATCTTCAGAGCATCTGTATTAAAGACATCCTAAAGTTTTAGAATTGAATATAAACCAAATTGGCTTATACAAATTTAAATCGAAACTGTTTTAACTATTAAAAAAAAAAAAAAAAAAAAAAAAAACTATTCAGAGCATTTGTTTTCAGAACATAGGAAGTTAAAGCCAAAGTAAGCAGGTTGAAGATTATATCAATCTTACATTAAAGACTATTTTAGATTTAAGATGAAATCCGACTTAAGCTTGTCAATATTTAATGAATATATGAAATGCAGAAAATCTAAGAAATACTCCAATTGTTAAGGCAGTACATAAAATGTTCAGTTTACAGCTTAACCAGATACTTTATATATTACAAAATAATGAGACTTATCAAAATCTGAATGTAATTTCAGTACATTTAAAGAGAAAAAGGCTAAGCAATAGTTTGAAAAACTAATTAGCTATAAAACAGTTGCATAAAACTTAATGCCTATCATTCAGTGCTTATTAAATGTTAAACAATTTTAGCATAGTAACCATTTTTTTTAGAATCCTAAAATTTTATAAAAAACAGATTCACCAAAAGACTTAATTGCATTAAGTTATAACTTACTTCAGCCTGTCTTTGTAATTGCACATATATCTCAAACAATTCAAGAACGATAACCAGCTGCAATACTAGCATTAATATTTGGCAGGATGAAGGGAGCCTGTCAACTGTAGATTAGTAAGTTAAACTAAAAATTTGGAGTGAAGCTTGAAAAATACAGCAAAAGTAGACAGTAGCTGATTTTTATTTTTATAAGTCTACATAGCACATGCACAGCAAATTTAGAAAACTGGCCTGGAAAATAAAAGTATACACAATAGTACTTCAAAGTTTGAGTCAAAACTGATCCAAGAATCTAAGCCAGGCAGTTTTACAATATCTGGAGTTATGCTATTTTATGAACACTTATCTACAACTGAAGTTAAGTTAGTCACACACAAAAAAAAAAAATTGTGAACATTATGTAAACTTTGGTTTAGTAGTTTTATTTTATGCACTTTTCAAAAAGCTATTATTACATCTTAATTTGCTATAAATTAATGTCTTAAATTAAAACTTAAGTTTTTAATCCTCAGCAGTCCAAAGCTTAAATTTATTTTAGCCACATTTAAAACTAATAACATCCAAAATCTTAATTTTTGGCATTAAAAATAATACTATCTGCAGAACCAAGCAATTCTTGAGGTAGGCAAATAAAAGCACAGGATAAATTCATAATCAGATAACAGGTGAAGCAACCATATCCTATCTATTAAGTACTAGCCAAAGAAGAAACTCAAGATTTAAGCGGAGCTAGTTTTATAAAGTTTGAAACACTTATAAACATTTTCTTACGGCTTATTTAAATCCTTTCAATTTTGCTCAAAAAGGTTAAATATATGTACAATTTATATACATGATTAATCCTTTGAAACTATACAGAAACCAGTTATTTCAGTTTCATAAGTTGAGGAAGTATTTAAATTTCCTTAGTAAATAATTCTGCACTAAAACAAGTATTGTTAGTGGTAACCAAGGTTGGAACAAATTTTAACATTTACTTTAGCAAGCACTTGTCTAACACTTGTTAAGCATAATGTCAGTTTTAAGTTACAAGCTTATAAGTGATCAAAGAAAACTACAACTTTATTTTGTTTAGGTTAATACAGACTGCAAAGACGTTATAGCCATGATATATTGGTACTAGTATTATAAGGAAATATTCAACTACATTTAGACACATCTAAGACAGGAAAAATTGTAGAATGGAAATAGAAAAATGGTATTAGACATGTTTAGACATTTTATCAAATTCTATAAAGTGAAAAAAGTCAAAATTCAGCAAAGATTTGAATTTACATTTGTTCCTCCCCACATCTATTAAAATGTGAATCACTTGGCACTATTTTCTGGCTAAACAAAGTTCAGAGCAGGTAAATACAGTTAATATTTAAACAAAATCTCATTAAACAACCACAGATTCTGCCTATCTTCTAAAAGAACACAAGGTTATTAAATGACAATAGCCACTAGAGCAGATTCCATATTTTTAGTCAAATCACAAATCCAGTACGTATAAGGCATTGATTTTTGATCAATAAAATTAGAGCTATTTCTATGCATGCAATTCTTAAGACTTCCACAGTAGATAACTGAGCAGGAAGTAGATTCAATTTTTTTCTGTAATATTTGTACAAAGAACAATGTTGCCTTTGCCACTGATTTACACAAGTTTTATAGATGAATTATGTGGAATAAGTTAAAGTAAATATTTTGAATTGACTAATGCTTTCTATAACCAAGTAGTTTCAGTGAAAAATAAAAAAGCAGCATCAAAGTTGCAATCACAAGTTAGAATATAAAGTTATGACAGCATGTAAAAATCTTTAATGCTCACATCTTGAGAGCATCTGTATTAAGATATGCTAAAGTTAAGACTGAATATAATCCAAATTGGCTTAGATGAAATTTAAATGAAAAATTCAAAAAGGGCTATTCAGAGCATTTAATGTTTTCAGAAACGAGAAAAAGTTAATTGCTCAAGCTTATAATTTTAGATGCTTTGAATGTGAGTACAAGTCATGGTACAATGTTATTTCCAGTTAGTGATAGTTGTTATATAAAAGCAAACTCTTAGATGACATTGAAAATTCCAGTCATGAACAATACTTCAGTAGGGTTGCAAAACAATTTTAAAACCAATTTACTAAAAGGTGTGTTTGGAGTTATAATGAAAAAAAAAATTTCACAAAACTCAATTGCAAATTTTTAAGTTACCAACTGACTTAAGTTAGATAATGTATTCAGACTGGGATAACTAAAAGATAAGATGAAAAATGAAAATGAAAGTACCAGTGAAATTTAGTAAAGTAATTATTTCACCTTTGGATAGAATTAGAAAACCTAATTATCAGTTCTAGTCAACCTCACATTTAATTTATCAGTTAATCAGTATAAAATTCCACTGAATTTCAGATGAGTTTAATTTTAAACAAGGTCAGTTTTTTTAATTTTAGAATTCAAAACCAGCTGAGACTGATTAAGTTTCAAAACTTGCAGGAATAATTTGTTATAAGAGTGACTACCACCATTTATATTTTTAAATTGAAAATATCTTCCAGGTTAATGCTTTTTGAAGTTTTGTACCATGAAATTTGCCATCTAATGCACTGTTACGATATTAATATTTCAAAGACTTACATTCCTGAAGCCAAAGATGTTAAATGACTAGTTTAACCTTATAAATTTACAGAAAAGACTAAAGTTCAGAACTTAGACCAATAGTTTCCAAAAAAAAAAAAAAAAAATCATTCAGCCAACTACAAATATCGTGAATTATGACTAGGCAATTGATCAGTCTATAGAAAGCTAAAAATTTCAAAGTGAAAAGTTAATTTCAGCAAAACCTCACTGCTCAATTGCAAGTTTAAGCACTCATAATGGCCCATAGCAGACAAATAGTAATAATGGTTGCATTTGTTGTGAAAAAGCTTTTAACATTTCTATTGATTCAAGATAAGTATGCAAAGTATTTTAAATAGCTTGCAACAAAGTTACCCAATGATCAAGTTAAATTTGTTAAGCTATTCTTACTGAGCAACTCTGGCAGAAGACACTTTATAGATCAAAAACTCTTACCAGCATTAGTTCTATTTTACCTACAAGTAGAAAGATTGTTCCATTAATATATAAAATTGTTTTGATTTTTTTTAATCACACAAAGCTACTAATACATTAAAGATAAATGCTTAAGACCTATAGAGTAAATGCAAACTTGTGCAAGTATGAAAACCTGATAAATAATGTAGTCAGAATAAAAATAAAGAGCAAGAGACTAATTTTCAGCTTCATCAGTACTGACAGTGCAACTAGGTTAGCAATCTACTGGGTGGTAACTGTCCTAAATAATGACAGTACAACAGCCATAATTTTGAGCCTAAGGACAGCAATTTGCATGACTGATTGGTATGAGTGAGTAAGATTGAGAATCAAATCCAAAGACATCTGAAGTTAGGTCAGTCAAAATCAACTGAGAGCAGAAAGGACTGTCAAAAGTAGGAAAAGGGAATTAATGGTTCAGAACTAACATATCCTGTATAGTGCGCAAATGAAACATTTTAAATATACACTTAAAAGGATAGTTCAATATCAGTTAAAGCATGTTAAAACTTACCATATTAATTTCCAGATAGAAATTAACTGGATTAATTATTAGGTTAATAGTTGCCTGTTCTAGGAAAACTATCAATTTTGGAAGTTACAAAGTTGAACTATTTATCTTTAAATTTGGTTAAACGTGAAAAATTGAAATTACCAAGCCATTTTCTGATATTGCAACTAAGGTAAATTTTTAGTCCTCACATTTACCCTTCAGTAAAATCATTTAAAAGATACTAGATCAAATTCAGTTACAGATTACTTCTAGCTAATGCAAGGTAAACATTCAGGTACTGGTAAATAACCAAAAGGGAACCAGCTTTTTGATCAGCTTACTATGGTCAATTAACTGTAAAGTACTTTCTCTTAAAGCTCTTCAGTTACAACTAATAACAGAACTTTCTAAATTGTTTACATTCATCTACAAGGACAACTTCAGAAACCAGATAAGACTAAGCATTCATACTTGGAGGGTCATAATGGTTTATTATGATAGGAAAGCTTCAAGTTAAAAGAATGCATTTACCAGACCAAAAGCTAAGAATTTTTTATAAGTTTTTTTTTTTCATAAGCAAAAATAATCATTATGTAAAAGTAATGTTATTACCTATTAGGTTAAAGACTGCAAAATTTGCATTAAGTGTTAAAGCAAATGCACATAGTATTAACTACAGATATCAGTGAAAAAGTTGTTTTAGCAATTTCATAAGATTTTTGTTAAAAAAAAAAAAAAAAAAAAGCTTTCTATAGTTTCAGTAGTCATGCAAACACTATAAGAGTTAAGGAAACTTAAATATTCTATAACTGGCTAGATTCAAACAACTAAAAACTTAATGAAATGATTATTCAATGACTTAGTAAATCAAAGTTTTCCATTACATGAAAATAAAATATTCAGACTGCACTTCAAATTAGACAATGCTAATTCTTCTCTACAAGGCTAATTATTCACTATACCGTCAATTGGTTATTCAAATGAATATAATTCAGGACAATTTAGGCTTACATCTTATGCAAGCCTAAATTTTTAAACCATTCTGAATTTGATAAACCAAAATTAAGGAACTGAAAATGAACAATTTTGCAGCTGATATGCTGGAGGGCAAGTCGAGATTTCCATGTAGTAGTTGCATGTAATCAGATTAGTAAAATGTTTATCCAGGTGCACACCTATTGATCCCTGGCAACAAATTCAGTTAATCCACTTGAAAAATTTTAATCAAGTGATGCTGTACACTGCAGGAGAAGTGCTGAGCAGCCAGTCTGCAATTTAAGCAATTTGAGTCTAAGGTTAAAAAAAAAAAAAAAAAGGGACCAGAGTTTTCAAATTTAAGCTTCCTCAGCAATCTTATTTTCTGTGCTAGTGACTAGTTAGCCATATTTAGTTTATTGCTGAGCAAATAAAAGGGATGTTGAGAATAGGTACCAAAATCTAATTTTTTTTTTTTTAAATCATGCAAGGCGGTAATGCCACTGAGGTACAGGGGCTACATAAGAGTGAAAAGATTGGAAAAGAGAAAGCTGGAAAACACATCCTAAACAGGGAACAAGGGATGGGCCTCTTCACCTAATAGAAACAGGAGTAACAAGTCATAAACAAGTATTCTTTAGTCCTCATTTCCAGTCACTGACTTCTAGATTACAACTTATGTACCTTAGAGTTTTAAAATAGTTTTTTTTTTTTTTGCCTAAGAACTCCCAAGATTCTTAAATCCTTTTTAATATACTGAAGAAGTCCTTGCAACCCTTAATTTAAGTAGTGAACATTCTTAAACTGTTTCATTACTGAGACAGCATAAATTTTAGCCACTCATTTAAACATGTTTGACTATTTGAAACAAGCTATGTTTTTATAAAGCAAGATCATTTTAGTGTCTTTAACATATCCAAAGTATATATGTTGCAAAAGCAATAATTCAATTTTTTTTTTTATAAAAATAAATCGTTTTCTGAGGTAAACAAGTTTTCTTTTGCAATGGCATCCTTTTATAGACTTAGTATTTATAAATAATGTTCTTAAAACCCAACTAGCATCAGTTAGAAATGCTGGAATAGGTTTTGAATGTACTCAAGACAGTTACAGGAATATTTTTAAAAATTCTGGTAAAGAAAGAAATTGAATTGCAGAGATGAAATATCCAAGCAAGTCACTTTTAGAGCATGGGTGAATAGAACCATCTCAAAAGTTCTTTCACTTTTAAATTGTAAAGTTAAATTTAGAGCTCAATACAGATATTCTCAAATATTTATAAAAGTGTACATTTGGGGGTGGGGGAGTCAAGAGTTAATTTGACAACTGTTGAGAAAACTGGTTTCAATATCCATCGAGAATATGCCCTACTAGAAAACTGGTTAGAAAGTAAATAGAAATTTGAACACAAGTTTAGAAGTTATGTGCCCAGTATTTACCCTCACTGACTTCATTAGTTCAGAGCTTTGCTTTTGTTTAACTTGCTCAGAGATTTAGTAAATGAATGCCAAATATTACTACTTAAATGAGCAAATATTTCTCCAAAGAACTTAAATCTTGCTAAACCAATTCCAAAATGCTAAGAACTAATTTTACGAATTCTTATTCCAACCTGAAAAATCTAACTTTAAATATATCAAGTCAGATCTATAAATGAAACTATCAAATTTAAAAAGATACTAGCATACCAATTTGTATCTAAAGATGTAGTGCTATGTTGTACCCGTGAAGCAGAAAGGCTACATTAGAGAAAAAAAGCTGAATTTAACTACTGAGAAGAAGCCCACTAGAAAACTGGTCAGATTGTAGACAATTTGAACACCCAAGCCTAGTGAAGTTGAGAAAGGTAGATGCACAGATGCACTATTTAATGACTGCATTACTTCAATTAAGTTTAAGTTTAAGAATTGGATATATTCAAATCAGACTTCAGTGTATATTCTTTTCACTTTCTATAAAAGGTTTAGAAGTATCACTCAAAATGTTGATGTAACATTTATTCAAAGGTACAATTTTATAATTGAGATTTAGATACAGAAGTATTAGTTTGTAGAAATGTGTACATGGCTCAACATTGAAGGTTAGCAAACATTTGAGAAAAGATCCTAACATTAATATTCTAGATAATATCTATAATAAAAGCACAGCTCATCAGCAATATTACAATTTGTCAAAGATAACTAAATATTTCTTAAGTTGGCATCAATGAGCTTGTTTTGGGAAGCAGAAATTATTTCAGGCTCAAACACTGAAGTTGTAAATTAATCTTATTGTAATTACTCCCCCCACACACACCAGGAAGATTTAGCTAATGCATTTAAAATTAAAGTGTTGTGGTGCAATGGATATTGACTGAACGACAAATCATGGGAACCGAGTTTGAATTCCAGTTGAATTCCTTTCATTCACTTACGCACAAATACCCTTGGAAAGGTATTAATCCATCTCTTCCCTCCAGTTATGGGTCAAATAATAGGACAGATTGGGTTCTTTAGCCTTGGTCGGCAATCAGTCTACCGCAGAAAGCAATGGCAACCTACCGCGGGATAATCTGCCCAGTCAGTCATGTCTCTTTCAAGACATGATCGCCCAAAGCATGTATCACGTATGGCTCTCAACTGACTGACAACCTTGTCTGAAAAGGAAACAAGTTGATTAAATCAATTTTACCAGTTTCCTTTGATAGAAAAAATATCCTTTCAGTACTGTGTGTGGGGAGATAGCAAAAGTTATAGATTATGTAAGGTTTTTGAGTCAATTCTTTAGAATCAGCTCAAAAGCAGCCATCCTTCTACAAACAGATCCATAAGCATAACTTCTATACTGAAAACAATTCTACCTGATGAATTACTAGAATATTCACAAAAAGATGCCAACAAAGCAAACTGATTAAATGAATTGTATATACTAAGATGTTATCAGTATTTTGTCACTAGATCATCTTTTACAACTGATATTAGAATTCACTTATGTTCAGAATAGTTACTTCAAGTTCTGTGCACTAAACATAGCCCTTAACATTAAATGAAGGTTATTTCTTTTAGTAAGAAAAGTACTAAAAGGTTTCATATCCGATTTTGTACCAGTTAAGATAGCATGATTTAACAATGAGACTTAGCTGGAAGAAATATCCTATTCATTAATTTGGTTAAGATGTCAAGTCTCAAACTTTTTACAATAACTAGTTCTCAGTAATGTAACAGTTAAGATTTCTAAAAATGTACATTCTGTAGATTACATACTAGCAGAGAGAACAAAGATAGGATGATGGAAGGCCAAATCATAATAGGGAAATGACAAACTAGTGAAATTAGGTTTACATGAGGTTGAAGTAAAAGACAAGATAAAAGATTTACATTCAAGTGCCCTATGAGAACCTGGGAAAAGAGAAAACAGGCCTACACCAACTTGTGAAACCCCCTTTGGCCTTGTTCCATCCTATAATATAGGCAGCATATTTTGATATGCATGTATAAAAAAAACTTATGAATCATTGTTCCACAAAGCTGTTTCCAGCCTAAACTAATTCAAAAAAATTAAGTATAGTTTGTACATTAATCTGGATACAAATAAGGCATAAGTTTTAACAGCAATCAGACTGTTCACATGCACATTTCAGACAGGTCTTGAATTCCTAGAAACTAGGTCCAGATTTCAGTTAAACAAGTAAAAACTATTCCAGTGGTTATAAGTGTTTTCTGTTATGTTGAAAACATGTAGAATATCTCAGTATTTATTCAAGGTTTGAACAAATGAAGCTTCTATAAATTTAAGCATTCACCTCATGTAGATATCACTGAATATTTTTATAGGAATAAATTCAATGTTTACTGTTTAAAATTTTACCCATGTTTAGGGTGGATTAGTTAATCTGATAAATGTTAAAATTTTAACTGCTGAAATTTAATACATGACTCATTTTCAGTGAGTATGAATAGTTGAATTAAGACACATCCAGGAAGTCATCCAAGGATTTAAAAATTGACAAGCCACTTGGCATGTATTATTACAATCCAATTTATAAAGTTAAAATTGATTGCAAAATTCAAAAGGTCATTTAGAATTCCTTTTACTAGTACAGTTTAAGATTGTCTGAAGACCTTCAATCAACCTATCAAACATGCCTAAGTTATCAATTACTAAATTCAGTTTACAAATCAAGTTTTTAAGCCCTAATTAGACATTTAAAGTTTATTTTTGCTGTTGGATTGTCAGATAAACAACTAAGAATCTAAGTCTTAATGACAATTCAATCAGTGATTATTCTATATCAATTAGTTTAATATTTAAGCAAAGCTTCAGGTAATTAAATTTTTTCCCCTAGTTGATTTTATTGTACATAAAACCTAAAATGTAAACTATCTTCATGCAACAATTTTAAGATTGAATTTAATTTTCTTCATCCTTGCAAAGAGGATAATTTCACTTTTTGAATAGTGTCAGAGCCAATGAGCAAGATTTAGCCATGTATTTTGCATGAATTTCTATATAATCACCGCAGTAACTAGAAATGATGTGCTAGGTTATGCAGGAGGTATATGCTTTTGCATGACAAAAACAAACAAGTTTAAAGCAGTTACCTCATGAGTTCATTGTTACCTAAAAATTTCACTTTGAAGGTACTGCAAGAAAATTGACTGCATTAAGGGCTAATTCATATTTGGAAAGAAAAGTGACAACACTTAAGTACTACAAGCTTGCATCTTTTAAGTTGAGTGTTAAACTCAAATGCAGAGATGTGCTGCTGTCAGACAGCAGCAGTGCAGTCTGGGCATGCGTGCTTGAAGTCAAAGCATCTTTTCCTAATTAACCTCAGTTTTTGTTTTTTAACTTTCAAAGTATTTTAAGATTTTACATCTGCCAAACGAAAAACGTCAAATTTACAAGTGGATTCATTCAGTATTTGAAACGATAGTTAAATCTTGCTGGAAACATTTTAGACAATTAAGTCACTAAAATTAAAGTATTTTATGACTAGTAAATTAGACTACTGTAATGACTTTAAATTAACAAATTTATGCCAGCAAGCATAAAGAATAAACTGAAGTATTTTATGTATTTTTTACATTTAGATTTTCCATTCAGAGGGTCAAACAGTTCAGCTACTGACCTTAAGCTGAAACGAAACAAAGAAAAATTGTTTCTAGAATTTCTCTATCTTCCGATTTCATATTTTCGCGTGGTAATAAGAATTATTAAAGTTATGCGATAATAGAATTAATCTGTTGGAGAGAAAAATTTGACCCTAATCTTATGTCCTTTCTCCTCACAGTAGCAAGCACATGGATTTAATAGGGCGCCGCCATCTTTTCCTCTAACAAAGATGTATTATTAATCCTTTCTGACAAAGTAATTAGAAGACCCCTCACCACGTACTGAGAAGAAATGCTAACTCATTAGTAACCTTAAAGCTAAATTTTAATCTTAACCGCGTTTTACATCCAATAATTAAAGTGGTGGTGGTGGTGGGGGGGTCTTAGTTCACAATTAAAATTGGAAAGTTTTTTTTATTTTTTTAAGCATGTCCTTTACCAAGAATCGCAATATCGTAAGTGAGGTGAAGCTAATTAGAAAAAATGAAGAGCAATGATCGGTATTATTCATAAGAAAAATAGACGAATAGAAATCATGCAATGAACATCTAGTTCATTCCATACATCAAGGTTAGACTTAAAATAAAAAAAAATAAAATTTTTAAAGCATCGGCTTAGTTCTGCCGTTCAGATAGCGCACGAGTTAACTAGTTTTTAACTAGTTTATTACTAGCAAATACAACTACTGTTGCATTTCAGTACATTTAAATGTTATAGCCCATGTTTCTAGCAGAAACAGTTCAAACCAAAAATATAGTGAAAAAAGTGGTGGTGGAATAGTGTACGACGGGTGAATAGTACCGTGGCCGCCTACGTTGTTAGTTTTAAAGCTCACAACTGGTAATATTGTCAGATGCATTATATTTAGATACCGTGGAAAAATGCCCAGTTATTTCAGAGATTTTTTTTCTTAAAAGAAAAAATAGAAACGAAAATTGTTAGATAAATTTAAAGTGCCTACAAGTAGTGCTCGGGTTAATAGTTGTTGGTCGACAATATACACGCTGCAGAAGCCATTGAAGTTATGAAAACTACTTGACTCATAATTGGCAAATTTCATTTTACAGCTAAGTCATTTCTGCAGCAATACAAAGAAAGACCAAACAGTATTAGTCGCCATTGTGAAAGATTTTAGAAGCGTGTACATAGTAATTAAAATCTATACTGTTTCTTTCACGAAGTAAAAATATTCACCTCAAAACAAGCGACAAAGTGAGATTTTAAACATCTTAGTTTATTCGACCTGAAAAATTTGTCAAACAGGTTGTAGACAAAATATATAGATGTCCGAGCATTTAACAAAAAATTCCTGCTTTTTTGTATTTACATACGTAGAGCATTAGTTGCGTATAAACAATGTACATTTGTGCACTCGAGTTTGAACAAACGAAGAGCAAAGAGTACTATATGGTACTTCAATACACAAATCAGTTTTTATAACTTGATTTACCCATTAATAATAAAAAAAAGAAAACGTTTAAGCGTAGTGAATGCCAAGAAAATAAAAATATTCATATCTGGGACAGCATGTAGTTTCGAATGCAAAAGCTAAATCAGAATAAATAGCTCAAGCAAGAGAAAGCAAACAGAAAGAATGATGGCGGTGCTGCTAGATACTTGCTCTCATTAAAGAGACTACAGTACACATTCTTAAAAAGGAGGACAAAGAAATCGCAAGTCGTCGCCAACGATGACAGGGGACAGAATACCAGCCAAAGGGATAAGACTGCTACTAGATTTTAAAAAAAATAAAAATAAGAGTAAAACGATATATTCGGGTCACTAATCGGCTTCATTAATAGCCCTTTGAAAAGTATTAGTGATGTCAGTAAAGATGCTAAATGCGTTTCATTAAAAAAAAAAAAAAAAAAAAAAAAAAAAAAATGAATTGTTTACAGGGGTTTATACAATAAAAAAAAAAACATTTGGGTGATAAGCACTAAGTGGTGGTGAGAGGAAGGATTGTCTTCTACCAGCAAAGCAGCGTTTCCTGTGTTTATGTTTGCGTAGTGTAACAATCAGAATCAGATTTATGTAATTTTTATCCCCCACAAGCTTTGTTCTCAAACCTAGTGTAGAAATTTAGCTTGACTTGACAATAAAAGTGGATAGTTTGTGTAGCATTATTTGACAAGGCTAATGGGTTTGACTATATAGTATAAAATGAACAATTTTTTTTTTTTGACTATAGTAAGAAATGTGGAAGTTTAATTTCACTAAAAACAAAGAATGGAGGATCGGAAGTACATTTTTAAAGTAAACGATCCGTGTGAAGTAGTAGCGAGGTTTTTTGTTGCAGTAAATAGAAGTGTAGTAGCGTGTATATAGTACTGACATCAGGCTAGTAGTCGTGATGCGTGCTTGTAGACAGATGTCCCAAAATGGTTATGCTCAGCTACCTTAGTTCACTGGTGCTTCGTAGACGAAACGAAACGCGAAGAGGAAAACGGTAACGTTTCGTTCGTCTGACAAAGAACTCACTGCTGATGGTGAAATGTTGTAAACGTAATAGTTAATAGTTTTAGAGTACACAAACACAGGAACACTATCGAACTATGTTACGAAAATTAAAGCAATTTCTATACACCAGAATTTTCTAGTAATAACGTGAAAGCTGATGCATAGAATTGAGAACTCATGCTTTGTGAACAATCGTTCATTTTTGTATTTTCGTTTGTCATTGTTCATTTGTTAAGACATTAACATTTCGGTTTAACCTATTTGTTTATTAATCTTGCAAATCAAGATCAACAATGGCTGGTTCGTTCACTATATAGTAAAATGATACTTTTTTTTTCATCGAATCGCGATACTGCAGCGTGAACGTAACGAAAGCTTAGACAAATCTGTTTGTAGCTACTACTACTACTTCCACCATCGTGGTTAGAGAACGAACTGAAGCAGTGTTCGCATTTCCTGTTAGATACAAAGACGAGGCTAAACATTGCTTTTATGGATAGATTTTTAGTCATTGTCAACTTAATTTACTGTGAAGTGGAAATTTCTCGTCCTGAGAAATTTGTTTCACAACCGTAAAACTACGTGCTAAGTTTGACAGTTTCTAATGAATTTACTGAAAAAAACTGAAGCAGTGTCAATATCCTTACTCGTTGGAAGGAGTATTACCCCCACTCCTTCAAAAGTCACATAAATTCAAGAATAAGTTTGACAAGTTTAACATATCTAATCTATATACATTTGAGTAAAGTATTAAAAATAGGAATATATTTCAGAAATCAAATGTTTTATGTATAACCTAGCTTACCCCTCAAAACAAATTAGTCATTCATTACTAAATGCAAAACATCTAAGATTGGTTTTTTTTCACTTAGTTGTGTATACAAGGTAACCTTCCGTTAGGATGTTAACGAGTTTAATATTTCCCAGGCTTAAAAAGGACCAGAAAATTTCACTTAGGAAATGTGAACATCCAGATACTATTGAAGATTTTGAATTTGCTTAAGTTAAGTATCTGTAGTACTCAGGTTTTGCATGGAAATTTGCTTGTTCAAACCAAAAACTCACCTTGTCTACCAACAATTTCGGCCACATGTTCAGAGCTCGGAACGGGAACACATTCCGTCATGTTAGCGCTGCGTTTCCGTGGTGCCGTTTCCTCAAAAGTTTGAGCTGTAGTTGAGAGTCCGTTGGTGTTGGTGTCTTCATCAGCATTTAATCCAGCCAGCATCGTCAACTCCAGAGCCAACTGCATGGCGCGATGGTCTTCAAGACCCCCACTGTTAGCATTCATGTCGGCTGTGTACAGACTTGCAGGCATTACAAGACCAGGGACAGGAGAAAAAACGACGAAGAAGGTGGTGAGGGATTTAGATTTGTGGTCGCCTGGGACACAGGCTTTGGCAAGAAGAAAAAAAGCAGAAAAGACTGATGCTATCTGGGGTTAAATCTTTTGTGGTAGTAGTTGTGAAAGTAGGGATATTGTTGGTCTGTAGCGTCACACACAACTGGTGACCGTACATAGACAAGCACAAGTAGGCTGGGAAAGGGTTGGGAAGAGTGATTAACACAAGTAGAAAACTATTTTTTGTGAAGGAAATAAAACGCAAGATCTCCCACCTCACACTCGCTGGTTATGGTGGAGCTTAGTATTTTATGTTTTATATATATATATTATATTATATATATGCACACATACATATATATACTTTTGGGGGTAGATGTGGAAAACTTGTCCGATGTTTATCAATGAAAACAATTTTAGTTAAGAGTGTGAGAAGAGAAAGGTCGCGTTTTATCAACTTTAAATTTCTTGTAAGCGACTGCTTGTTTTTATACATATATTTTCCCCTTTGTAATTTAGATTTATTTAGGTATGACAAAATCCGCAAAAATATAAGGGAGAAATGGATATATTATAGATTTTATATAAAGAGATGTATATATATATAATGTATCTTTATATTTAGACATATATATTATATATACACACACACATACACATCAAGCTAACTTCAAAACGTTTACATTGAAGTAAATTCGTCTTTGTTCCCGTTATCGTCGACTTTCCGCGTTGATTTTCCTTTCCAGAATTTGGGTAACAGGTCTTGGTGAATTTCCTTAATAATTTGGTAGTGATATCGTGATTTTTTGTTTTATTTTTTTTTTTGTTTTTTTTTTTTGTTAGTAAAATGATTGCATGGATTTTATAAGAAAGACTACATATATTTTAGAAATTTTTTTAAAGATATATCCTTGGTTGAATTAATAGAAGTTGGTGGGATTTGATGATGGTGGTGTTGCTTGTTGTGTGGTATTTTTCCCTTTCGTGTTTTTTTTTCTTTTTTTTCTTCGTCGTCTTGTTTGTATTTTCACTCCTTCTCCTCAACACACCAACAACAAATGCCACACAGCTGCCTTCGCCGCGGCATCGAAATCCGACTGACGAGCACCGACCCAGGCGCAGTGCACAAAAGCAATTATGGCCGGGGTCTGACGTCATCCAGCCGAGACATCAAGATGCTATGCAAATGAAGGCTTCCACTTACGGTAGCTGTGATTGGCTAACTAAACACCACGTGATATCAAGTGGGTGTAACCCAAATACTACATCTGACGGTCAGAGAAAGAGAGCTTCGCTGAGAGAAAAAGAGTAAAGGAAAGATATAAACGACAACGAGAGAGGGGGGGAAGTAAGTAAGTGAGAGAGAGGAGATATGATAAATAACAACAATAATAATAATGGAGAGATAAACAGGAGAGTAAAATAGTGATTGAACGGACGATGAAGAATACTTATCTTAGAAAAGAGAAAGAACGGAAAATAATATATTATAAAGATAGACAGGATAAATTGTTGCTAAAAATGAATAAAGGAAAGGAAAAAGATCGTACTAATTTAATACGAATGAAGAATATCGAATGATCAAGCTTAATTAAGAAGGGTGGGCGGGAAAAAAGGAATAAGTGTAAGAGAAAAAAGTCGTGAGAAAAAGAGAAGAGGGATGGATTTTTAAGAGTTTTTGTATAGAAATAAATAAATAGGGGGAGGAGAATGAATGAGGACAAACATAGGAAGAAAATGAATGAGATACAACTAAAACGGGGAGTAACTTGTATAAAATTAAGGAGAGGAACGAAGGATGTAAGAAGGAAAGAGAACAGCAACACTGAAAACTTGGTAATGAAATTAGAATTAAACATGCGCTACTACTTAACATTTTTTTGTCAGCAAACTCGTATTAGTTGACAGAAAATCATATCCCTTAATTTTTATCATAAATGCAAAATCTTCTTTTTAATATTTTTACCTAATTATTAATTAATTTCATTTTATTCCTCACCAGTGTTTGGCGCTGATAATTTTTTTACACATACACGTTTAGTTTTTTCAGTTAATGCCCTGTTTAGTTATCGTTTCTTATCGTTACAAACATGGACGATGAAAAGAAAAGCTTACAATCAATACATTCAGATACACACACGTGCGTGTGTGTGTTTATAAAGAAAAGAATGCGTCTGTCTCAATTTCCAAAGTACTTAACTTATGTCAATAAATAAAAGTAAAACTCAATAAATTCATCTGAAAATATGTCTGATAGACAAGAGAATAAAACATTATTTCTTTTATTATTATTATTATTATTATTATTATTGTTATTATTATTATTAGTAGTAGTAGTATTACAATGATTATACAGACGATGACGATAATAATAATAACACTAAATTGCTGAGGCGTTTAATCTCTTTTCTCTCATTATCATCTTCCATTTCCTTCTTAGCCTAATCGGAGTTGATTCAAAAAATTGGGCTGAACTGCGGACAGTGTTAGAAAATAAAGAAGTGGGATGAACAAAAAAAAGGTGTTGGTCATTGAGGAAAAACTGTACCCTCCCATCCTTCTCCTCTATTTTATATTTTGAGAGAGTGAGACAGAATGAGTGGGTCGAGTAAGAAGAATAGGTGGAGCAGACATTGAAGGCTGGTGTCAGAGAAGGGACGAGGGAGGTGTTTGAAAAAAGGGAGAACTGATAGACGTAAAGGTCAATAGCTGTCTTCACTCGTTCGTTAGTGGTGTTGTTGTGGGCCACATGACTGTGCCTCTGATGTGGAGGAGAAGTTTTTCTTTCTAATTAGAAAAAAGGCTCTACAGGTACATGCACTCACACAGATACACAACACAGGAAATGCGTATTATGAAGGAAATAAGAAATACGTATAGAATCAAAAAATCAAAACAAGGGGAAGTGAGCGCATGTCGTTAGACAATAATAACAGGTTCGTCGACTGGTGAAAATCATTGTAATTGACATTCATTCAAGAAGTAGGTACACCGTATTTTTGCAGACAGGATGCAAATACACATACACTGATACAAGAATCAGTTTGTCCTCCTGTAAAAACCTTCATATATGTGTGCCAGTTACAATGTAGAAATGCATACACAGAATTTTTCTTTAGTCAATAAACTTTAAATACATTATTTCTAATTTCACATACGAGTCTAACTATTCACAAACATAACCGTAACACTAACAGAATCTGTAGTCTTTGGTATGAAGTTAGCAAACCCAACTTACTACACTCTGGTCAGTTTCATTCGTACTGGATATCAGAAGCTTTTTTGACCTTGTGTCAAACTATTCAAAGCTTAATAAGGATGTATAATCCATATTATTATACGATCGCTCAAGTTAATACACATATCAACCGCACTCGTGTGTACTAGACGCTAACTTTGTTTGAATATTTCTATATTAAACATACTCATGGTTTTCAATATGCATATGTATTTCGTTTAAATGTTGGTGCTTTCAAGTTGGTATGTTTAGGTGCATGACGGGGTGTGTACGTGCATGGGTGTGTCTGTGTGTTGAAGCCATAAATGCGTGTGAAAGAAGCGACTGGTATATTGAATTAAATGAATTGCATGATGTCTGTGTGTGCGATATATCTGCGTGTTTGTAAATTTACTGTCCAGTTAGTGAATATATATATATATATATGCGTGTGTGTGTGTGTGTGTGTGTGTGAGTGTGAGTGCATGTTCATAGAAGCCTGGGTTGAAAATAATTAACTGAAAAATGGATAAATACTACACAAACGATATTTTCTTTTTAAACGAAAAGATGTGCATGCGCGTGTGTTAATTCAAAATTCAAACTTATTTTGTTTTCGCGTTTATTTTATTACTCTTAGTCTTGCTCATCAGTGTTAACATCAAGCTGGACAGGTTTTGCTGCTACAAAATGCAACCATTGTCATAATAATCTTGTTAATGATATATTAAAAAACAATGTTAAAATGATTCCTATTAAGATATGTTCTCTTATTTTTCCATAGCAATTTTATTCTCATTTTTTAAAACGATTTTACTGACGAAAATGAAAAATTAAACAAGTTTAAACGTAAGAAAAAAGAATTCATAAAATAGTTTGACTTCATATTTTTTGTTATCTCCCACATCTGCTTTCATACTTTATTTTTACACCCAGATACTCTCTCTCTCTCTCTCTCCCTCTCTCTCTCTCTCTCTCTCTCTCTCTCTCTCTGACTGAGAGTCCTTAATCTTTGTATTCTTTTGAGTTTCAGGCGTTCTTTCATTGCTCTCTTTAAATTCTCGCCTGCCTCTCCAATACACGATCTTTTGTATTTATTTCGCGTCTTTATTTTTTTAACATTCTTATGATATATAGAGCAGATGCAAAGTTTAAACCTTTTCTTCATTGATTTTTTACCTCTCTTTCTCTCTCTCTCTCTCTCTCTCTCTCTCTGTCAGATTCTCTTTCTCTCTCTCTCTCTCTCTCTCTGTCAGATTCTTAATTTGTGCTTTTTCTCCACCTTATTATCGTCCTATTATTCCTATAATTCTCATCAATTTCATTTTTTAAATTTAACCCGAATTCTCGACTCTCCTTCCCTAATTCTCTCCCTTTTCATTCTTTACTTATATTCCTCACAACATAGTCAATCTTCACCCCGCCTTCTGAAGAACCGATATCTTGTCTCCTCACACTCCTTGCGAATCTCTGTTCTTACAACGGTCGGTCTCCACCCATTTGCGGTTACTCCACCCCCTTCACCCCACCGCTGCCTCCCAGCCGTTGGATGTGGGACCGGTCGAGATGAAATCCGAGCAAGCTTCATCACCAATCCAAAAAGGATTACAACATTTTGGGGTAAGTTAACAAAATACAAAGATAACAGCGTTACTCACTCGTGTCCATGTTGCTTCAGCAGATCTTTTCACTTATAATTACACTTAACTTTAAATTAAACTGTTTATTAGTCTGTACTATCCTGGCATTACGTAGATACATCCACACACACACACACACATGTATGTATGCGTATGGAACGTAGTATGTGTATGTTCACATAACGTATTATTGAACCATTGCAAAACTCATTACGGGCGTGTGATAAACATTGAAATATACTACATACTATATGTCATGAACATCTATTTAATTTAACGTATATGCACATAAGTACAAATAAATAGTTCTTTTTGTATACACATCTTCACATTATGCGCGATCCCCCCCACACATATCATTAACGTAATAAAGGTACATACAATAAGGTATTATTTGTTTCCAAAAGTTAGTTCCCAGCGTACGTTTTTGAAAAATTAGACAGTAGAATAGATTTTCATTAATGAATAAAATAAAATGAAACAGGAAATGTCGATGTCATTATATTTCTTATAAGAACGCATACAAACATCTACATTTATTTCGGAAAATAAAATTCATATGCATTTAATTTTATTTTGTCAATGGTCCATAAATTCAAAATTACGAATAAACAAAAAAAAAAAAATTATCTACGCAAGCAAGTAGTCATTCATATAGAAATAAAAAAAACTAAACAGTTTTTTTTTTTTTTCACTATCAATCAAGAAAGGCATATTTATATAATTGGATAGAATTGTGTTTATATGTTTGTACAGTGTACACTCACATGCAGTAAGTAAATGTCATTAATAACGTAGAATTTAAATTAAAAAGCTGAAGGCAATTTATGATTGCATTACATGTTGAGCTTACGTTGAATAAATTATATTAAAATTAATTTTAGTGAGTTATAGACATTACCGAATAGCTATACATAGTATAACTAACTATAAGTGTATTTCTTTGGTAGAATAATCTGAAAAATTAATGCTAGGAAATTCCTTTATAAATTGCAACGAAAACCTTCAATTGTTGATTTAATTTTTCTCTGTATAGCAAGCATTTATCATCATCATTCATTAATTTTAATATACCATACCGAACATCCTGTTCATCGAAATTTCCAGACTTGGTCATATAAGCTTGTGTATTTAAATTTATGGAATCAGCGAAAAATTGAAATTGGTTAAATAAGTACCAGTTTACATTTATTTAAGAAGATGAATGTCAGTGTATCCTACATTTGTCATCAGGTAAATGAATAAAAAAATTTAAAAAAAATTCATCTACTAATCGGATAAACTCATTTTTTTCCTTGTCAGCAACAAAGCTGCTAAACTGAACTGTGTATCTTAAGTTTTTGCTTAAATCTGGAAACGCAAGCAGTCACCGCGTCATATGCACACAAATGCATATCTACGCACAGGCACGCACGTAGACTCCCTTAATAATTAGCACCCCACAAACTCTCACAAATTCACGTACTGAGAATGCATGCACTCTATCATTATGTTTGTATTCCAATAAGAAGAAGGCGTCATCAAAACATAAGCAGCGGCATTTTGCACATACCCTCTCTACAATACTCGTCGTGTAAGGATAATTGCTCTTTTGAGAAGCTATTGATAGAAAGTTCAATGCTCAATGTAGCCTGCTTCTACAGACGTACACTTACACCAAAGCCCATACATGCATATTCGTTGTTTGAAGAAACAAGCATATACAGACATTCGCATCTTTGCTACATATATGTTCAGACGGCAATACACATAATTACACACGTCCTGCCTGGAATCAAGATCACACACACAAAGCTTTCAGGGTCGCAATCAAAACGGATGCTCGTATAAACTCTATGTAAGCACACTCTTGTATATCAGCCTACTAATTTCGCATACTCTCCTGCACTCATACAAAAGTTGCAGATACACTCAATAAAAATGCTTTAGCCTTTTTTATCACATGTATCCATCCATATCTATTGCGGTACAATAAATTAACATGTAGTGTAGCGCATAAAAATGCAAATTGGTTTCCTCCACCTTTTCCTCATACATTCGAGTATATACACACGTATAAAACCTCTACCATAGAGTGATTGTTCGACAAACCATTATTTCTGGATTCGATCGCCACTGATGATGCTCTTATGTAGAAGAGAGAGCAGAGACATTTTTGAGCAAGTTCACAACACGCACTTAGGTCAGAATTTCCTTTAAGGACTAATTTAATTTTTTTGTGTAAAGTTGGCACTTATAAGAAACGAAGCTGGACAAACTCTGAAACAATCACATTAAAAACAAACGACAGATGCACGCGCGTGCGCACCGGTGTATCGAACTGTCCGTACACAGTGCCAATCATCCTGTTCCTATGCACACCAAAATGTAAGAACGCTTTCGTATGAAAGCAATAATATTAGGTTTTGTCTTACTGAACTTTTATCTGTGTCTTTTTGCGTACTAATTTATATATTGTTGATAAATTTGTTTCTATTAGTAGTGTGTTCGCGCTTATAACCTCATGCGTTTGTGTGTAGCGTAACTTTTTGTGACAGGATCATTGACTATGTATTTATTTAAGCAAGATGGGGTTATGTGTGAGGCTAATACTTGTGAGTGATTGTAGGACTAATTCTCTTTTTGTGTATGTATAGAATTTTTATGTACATTATATGTATTGTATTGTTTGTAGATTTTTTACAAAGCCGTAAAAAAATCTTTAATCATAACCTATGCGTATACACGCGTAAATATGTATTGTTTCGTAAGCGATATTCACATTTAAACAAATATCTAACGAACTTATTCAAATCCAAGCAACTTCAATTAACAAACGGTGGAAAACGTCTGGTAAAATAAACGGGGGCAGATTATGGCATTTTTATTTCAGTTAAAGTATAAAACAAAAAAAGAAGAAAGATCACAAAAACATCAACTAAAAAAAAAAACAATGAATATCTGCGTTGGGGTTGGATAGAAATAGAGAACAAAAAATCTTAGTGCTTATATTTTAAAACTAGATCCTTTTTTTCTCTATTTCTATAAGTCATTTTAAATAACCCCCTTTTTTGGCGCCAGGACTGGTACGCATCTTCATATGAAATTGAGAATATAAAAATCACAGGTATTCTTAAAAACAAACAGGGATGATCACGTGTGAATATATATATATATATATATATATATATATATATATATATATATATACACACACACACACACACACACACACATATATATATACACATACATATTTGTACAAAAATAAATTTTCAGATGTCCAGATATAAAGATTTTGTGACTGCATTTTGTGATTTTACAGTCATATATATGTGTACAATTTCAGATAGAATACATTTATAGAAAGACAATATGAATAAAAACAAAAGGAAAACTTATCTTCGCCGACGCGTTTCGTCCTTTGAGGGACTTTCAAGACAAATGTACAATATCTGATTTCCTAACATGTGGCCCTCACCATTTATGTTAGTTTATAATATATCGTGTGTACATTAAGTATTTGTCCTGATAAGTACGTTTTTATCTTGAATTGTCTGTCTTCTTTGTAACAGAGCAAATAAAGTTTGGTTAAATTTTGTGCGTTATTTCTGTTTCAAAATTTCTTTTTTTATTCTGAGATTGCGTGTTGATGTGATTACTTCTTGATATTCTGTTAAAAGCAGCTGGAATGTCAAAACTCGCACGTGCGTCGTTACATACACTTCGAAGTACAAATAAACTAAGTGAAGATTTATTTACATGAGATAATAAATAAGAGTATCTTCACATTTCATCGATTACACAGATGTGTGTTTAGGTGTGTGCGTAGTGTTGTCCAGCATTTAAAGTGTGTTAAAAATATATAGGAAACAACTTAATTTCAGTAAAAATAAATTAAATACTATTATTTTCGATCTCTTTCTATCTTTACCTTTTCTGTTTTACGTGTATAAAAAGATAAAGACTAAATCAAAGCAGAAATATATCGTATCAAGGTTATTTACGATATTTTGTTGAGCATCGCAAAAAGAAATAAATTTCATTCAGAACATAGGAATGTAAAATAAGTTTGATTTTGCATAAAATGCAGTAAAAAGGTTGAAGAAAAACTTGGTGTTTAGTTATGTTTTCAGGACAGATTCTCCCTCGCAATTTTTAACTTTTAAATGTACGAATAGAACTTATATGTTTCGCAAGGAAGCATTTTTATTACTTAAGCCATTACGTTTCTGCAAAAATAGAAAATACATGTTTTTATTGAAGGCAATAAAGTCCACGAGACAGGTTAATAGGGGAACTTTCGCACACACCTATAAATGATTCACGCTGATGTCGAACTTTTAATGTCAAAGAGATGTGTTTATTGCTAGTAATTTGCATCAATATTATTTATCCTATTCATTTGAAAATATATGAACGCAGAAATGCAATACTGCTGACGTAAGATGAAAAAAAGCCGTGAAAGGATTACTGTAGATATGCTGGGATTCGACCTCGGGTACTCACTTTTAAAAATCACAGCAAACAAAAGTATGTATAAAAAATTTAATAAGTATATTGCTTCAATATCTTTATCAAAATGTAAACAACTGTATACCGAATCTAAATAATGTTTTTCTTCTATGTCCAGAAAATCTTGTTATCTATTTTTCTTATTTTTTACAGAAACTAGTATAAAGGAGAATATTTCAAATAGGATAAATTCTGACAAAGACATTCTGGGAGTGTTACATTTTAAATGCACTTAACTGATGAGGTTTTATTTATCAATTTTTAACTCAATCTTCTTGCTACAAAGTAACGTGTTTACGCTAAGAGCCATGGCAGTTGCCCTATCAAGAACTGATACCAATCTGATAAAATATAAGTTTTGTAGAACAATTGCAAAGGCAGAATTTTGGATAGCAGTAATGATGGTTGTTGCTATTAATGAGGATTTGGTCCAAATTTATTAAAAGGCTCAATAATTAGGCATGCAACGAGTATATTCGAAGAGGTCTGTCTGAAATCGTCTGCAAAATCATTTTTATTTTGTCTGTTTGTTTGTTTGTTTGTTTATCTATCTATCTATCTATCTATCTATCTATCTATCTATCTATCTATCTATAATGGTCTGTTTCTTTTTGTTTATCGGGAACTGTTCTTATTCTGATATGTATCTAAATGTTTATCTGTGAATCTTCTAACTATAAAAAATTATCGAACTTTTAATTCGGTGTAGGTGTATGGTCATATGATAAAAATGTGCATCTATAATCAAAATTTGGAAATCTAATTTAAATTGTCCTCTCAAGAGATGAAGAAAGCTACTAGCTCAAACACCTACGTCTGCACAGGTATCTTCTACACATTTTATATGCTTTTTTAACGTATTCTATTGCTGTATTTTCTTAAATTTGCTAAGTTAAAGGACAAAATACTTTTTTTTCTCAAGAGGCACATAAAATGTCACTAAAAGGCTTATGCTTTCTTAATTCTAACAATGACTCATTTTCCCTATTATAAATTTTCTTAGGATTAAGGAAATAATTTGTCAGTTTTTGCTCTTCTAGATACCGATGTAGGAGAATTTCCATTTCATACACTTACACGATATAAATATAGATAGGCGGGTGATTTAATTATTATTAGCACGGAAAATGGAAACGGCAATTATAGTTTAAATTTCAGTCAAAGCTATTGCGTTCACTTTTCCTTAAATGCCCCTCGGATAAGACAGGAATTTTTTTCTGGTTATGAGTAAAACTAAAATATAATAGGGCAGACGGCACAATTTAGTCTTGGGGCAGCAGCCATTCTAGGTGAGGCACAACTCTAAAAATTCAAAACTGTTCACTGTTCAGAAAGTAGCGGAAAACCATTCCAATATATTTGCCTGTCTTGCTCCCTATTGTAAGAAAAAATCACTCCGTGAGTCTTCAATGACTAATGTCATCGGTTACAGCTGGCTGAGAAACGATAGAGACAATATTCAAATATGTATATATATGTATGTGCATGTAAAACTAATAAAAACTCTTACCATTAAACTTTAGTGTTTGTGTAAATGACTACTGTTTACTTTTACAAATATCGAGTGGGCAAAATGTGCCCAATTGAATGGCTTGAATTTGAATAACTTAGAAAGCTCTTTTACTTAAAATAATATTTTTGAAATATATAGATATTTAAAAAATTAGTTGTTAATTTCATGCATTTATGTTTCTGTCCGACGTCTTAGCAGTTCTAAGTGAAGGATGAGTGACATCAAGTCTCCTCAAATTTCAAGTAACTTTCTCGGTATCTGCATATTCTGTACAGTTTGCAAGTTGAACAGCGTTTTTTTTTTCTTATTATCTTCTTTCTCAGCTTTTTCTTCTTCTTCTTCTTTTTCTTCTTCTTCTTCTTCTTCTTCTTCTTCTTCTTCTTCTTCTTCTCACTATTATTAATTATTGTTGTCGTTGTTGCTGTTGATCTAATAATAGCATAACGAGAACGTAATTTAATTATGGCACTATTATTATCGTTATCAATATTACCTGTTATGAATTTTCGTATACTCAGCAGTACAAAGAAAAAAACTTAGTTGTCTGTAATAATACGTTGGAAAACAAAGTGTCTGTTACTATTAGTACACAGCCTTTTGTGTGTGTGTGTGTGTGTGTGCGCGCGCGCGTGCGCGTGTGTGTGTGTGTGTGTGTGATAAAAAATAGGCTAAGAGATGAAGCCGAGCGTTTTCAATGGAGTCAGACGAGTGGGAGTACTGCAGTATAAGGGTCTGGTAGGGAGAACAACGGGGAAAGCAGTTGGTAAAGTCGGTGGAGCAGTGGGACATAGAGGATGATGGGAAGTGAGAAGGCTTCTTTCTCCTAAAGGGTTTCTATAAGAGTGCATTTTGTGCTGAATTTTCCCAGATGTCGAAACACGTTCTTCGCTTCCACTTTTTTTTTTCAAGCGCGTTATTTCCTTTTAAGTGGAAAAACAAATAGTTGTTTTATATAAGCAAGAAATCGAAGACTTTGTTACAGCATTATTGAACAACTGTTTTCAAAGTAAGAGTTTTCTTTCTTTTATATGGGCATAAACAATTTTAGCATTTAAAATGGATTTAGCAAGTTTGTTAACTTATTTAAGGGTCATAAGCACAATTTAGTCAAAATAAACTTTTGGCATTAAGATTTTTCTTGCCGAAATAAGCCTATAAAGTCACGAGCCTCACCAACTTACACTTGGTTAGGAATGCAAGTTATTATATTCTTTATAATATCACTTATGAAAACAATGTTATTTGTTGCTACTGTTGTTGCTGTTTTTATTCTCTTTGCTAAGGGGAAAGAGAGAGTAATTATTTAGTTGTAATAGTAGTAGTGGTGGTGGTAGTGGTGTTGTTGTACCTGATATATTGTTTTGTTGCTGTTGTGATTATTATTAATAGTAAGTAGTAGTAGTAGTAGTAATCTAAGATTTTTTAAAGATTTGCTTTATTTCTTGTTTACGAAATTTAAGGAAATCGAAAAAAAAAGTATACTTTTGTATTGTCAACGAAGTTACCTGAGTTCAATAACGTTTTCAAATAAAAGAAAAAAACTTTCCTACTTTTTTCAAAATGAACAATGAACACATGTATTATTTCGGATTTTATGGAAATGAGTTCTGATAGCTATATAAATCTAAATTAAGAAAAAGCTTTCTTCTTGTATCTTTCATAGCTGGAGATTTTTAATTCCAAAATACAATGTCTTCACAGAGAAAATCACTAAACTATTATATCATATATATATATATATACAATATTTTTTTTCTCCTTTGGTTTATTCTAGAATAAAGCTCTCAGTGTTTTCTTTTGCAAATTTTTGTTTCGTCAGTTCACTGCTGAAACGCGAACGATTTTTGCGAAAAACTTTTCGTTTTTGAGGATAATTAAAAAGAACAATGACATATTTAAAAAAGCAACTACTTTTTTGTTTTTATTAAACAGGTTTTTTAGAATTAGCTACATGTATATTCTATGGAAATGTATTTCAATTAAATATAAAATATTTTCCATACTTCAATATTTTCGCAATTGCTCAAAATTACTATAAATCCTTTTCCATCAAATATTTTTTCTTGTCATTTTACAGACAGAATTTTAGAAAGATATACAATTAATCTTTGTTATAATTTTAGCAATTTCTTTAAAAAATTCAATAGAAACATTCTTGGGCACAACTGAAAACATACGGAATAAATATTGTATATGTTTAACTTTCATTACCATATATTTAAAATGCAAAATAAACTTTTATCAATAAAGGTAAATGAATTGCTAAGAAATGCTTATTTATTTTGAATGGTACATTATTAAATTCAGGAAATGAAGCATTTCCTCGCAATACATTTTCCTTTAGTGATAATATATATATATATATATATATATATATATATATATATATATATACTTACATCTCTGTATATATAATTAAATGTATATATATAATTAAATATATATATATATATTATATATATATACTTATATGTATATATATATACATATATATATATAGACACACACACACACACACACACACACATATATATATATATATTAATGCAGGTTTCATTGAATAATATAGACAAGTTTTGTCTATTAATTTTGTGTAGGATCCGTTCGTACCGTCTGATATACTTGATGGTGATATACTTGATGTTGAAAGACAACAAAAAAACACATTAATTGTTGATTTTGTTATCGGGTCTATGTTTACTGTGTGCTAATATTTATTTTTTGATAAAGTCTTATGTGAGCCGAAAGCTTAGACCCGATAAAAAAATCAACAATTACTGTGATTTTTTGTTGTCTTTCAACGATATCACCATCAAGTATATCAGACGCTACGAAGGGATCATACACAAAATTAATAGACAAAACTTGTCTATATTATTCAATGAAACCTGCATTAATGAAAAAATGCTGCCAAAATACACACAATATATATATATATATATATATATATATAAACACTAAAGGAAAATGTATAAATAAGTTATGTGGTAGAGTCGTTGATGTTGAATAAGCGTATATCCTAACTTTAATTAGGTAATACAAATATAATTTTATAAATTATCCCGTGCCTTATAATCCGTCCACAGTGCGGCTAAAAACAAAGTACATAAAGAGTAAATATTTTATTCAGTTATAATCCTTAGAATTTCCAGAATTTTTGAAATATGAATATTAACAGAAAATAATTTTTTTTATATTCTTCTCCTGGATTAACTCTAACCAAGTGTAAAACAGATCACTCTCACAAGATTCTACGTTTGATCTTATGAATTCGAAATGTATTGTGTATTTTTTCAGTAGACAAAACATTATGAACTGATAACTGCCAAAAACTGTGACATCTCTGAAATAAAAGAGGAAATATATATCAAATGCTGAACCATGATTTCCAAAAATGTAAAATATATTAGGCTACTCGTGGAATCCTTAGATACTGAGTTAATATTGTTATGTAAAAAGTATGAAGGCATTTACTTTCAGCTGTGAATAGTTCATGCATAAAATAATCGTAATGTTGTTCTTACTAGATGTATGTGGGCCCTCATGTTTAAAACAATTCATTGTAATGTATTATCGCCCGGTTCACACTCCACCCACGTCTATTGAACAGGTGAAGAGGCTCATACCTTGTTCCCTGTTTAGGACGTGGTTTCCGGCTTTCTCTTTTCCAATCTTTTCACTCTTACGTAGCCCCCTGCACATCAGTAGCGTTACCGCCTTGCTCGGGGTGATATGATTAAAAAAAATATATATTTTGTTTTTGTATAAGTGTAAACAGCCGTTTTTATATATATATATATAACATTTCTTTTTGTAAGAATATACAGTCTTTAATGAGTATGTCATACATACATACATAATACATACATACATATATACATACATACATACATGCATACGTATGTTGGTTACACCATTCCACAGTTCACCAGTACACAACACGAACATAGTCCTTTTTTATTGCAATCGGAGTCCAACACTGTTATAACTTATAAACTTTCATTGACTTTCTCTCTTTCAGTTAAGGCTAACTGTTGCATTCGAGGAGATCCTCTGGCCATGATACTTTTACCAAGCAATACTAATAATTGAAGCTTTTTAAAGTGAGAGTAAGTCTTGCACGGGAATAGCATTTTACCCTAAAATGAGTTTATAAAATTGGATTAAATCGAAATCACAGTTTATATATCGCAGTTCCTTCTTATTGTTGAATGATTTAACAAAAACTAGGAATTCATCTCTCACTGAGTTAAGCAGGTCAATGACTTCATAGACGGATCTATTTGATCCATAGATAAGACACTAATGTGTACTATGTGTGTGTGTGTGTGTGTGCGTGCATGTGTACACTTGGTTATATACAATTAAAAAAATAATATTACAAGTGAACACATTGCTTAATCATAATAATTTTAATAAAAATTGTCTCATAAATCAAGACATACAATTTTTTTAAATATTTAATTTTAGACTGCTTATTGCAAAATTAATTATTTATTAATTTCTGTATATATGTCACTAGATATGCATGTGACGAGAAGAAGGATTCTTCAATTTTCCCACAACCGTCGATAAAAGGGATGATAATTTTCAAGTCTACATAGCAAAATTAACAGCCATTACAATCTTTGATATGATCTCCAGATAAAATAAATCGATCTATTCATTTATACCATCACATCATTTAATCTACACATTTATATAGACCACATAAAACTCGATCATTTGCCCCATTTCCTTTCATTTTTATTTCAATCATCACCACCATCACCGCCATCATCATCATCATCATCCGTCCCATGACCAAGTGTGGTCGTAGGGTCACTGTTGCGTGTCTTAGTCAAATGATATATGTTTCAGTTCTAATAATGACAAACAAATAATCGGCCCCGAATAATTTTATTTACTCGATCATCCATTGAAGTAATTGTATTTTACATTTGAGAGAACGCGCGTGCGCACACACTCAGAGGGAATACTTTCATATCACTTTTTTTAAAAAGAAAACATTTTTGAAAAAGATTTCTTTATAAAAGAATATTGATACTTTTTAGATTTTTAAATTGCATACTTCAATTTTATATTTAGTACGTCCATTAATAAATCATTAAATCGATTAATATAATCTTAAAATTCTTCTGTGTAGTATTTATTTTTTCTTGCACACACGTGAATGCATGCATGTGCGTCATAAAAGTCAAATTATTAATTTACTTAGAACCATAATACATGTAATTGTATAAGAGAAAGTTTTATTAAAAATTATGTTTAATTTAATTTATTCCATGTTTTGCTCGTAAAAACGCAACAGGTTCACAGATCACAATTATTTTGTTTTTGTATGCGTGGGAAGGTATAAATTCCAATTGGTAAAGAGTGCAAAGTTAATGCCTACTGATTGATTACACATCAGGAAATTAATAACTTTAATATCCGTGTTATTTTGAAAGATTAATTATTTCTGTTTATACTTAATAAAAAGAAATGGTGGTAAAAAATATACAAATTCACAGAATATGTAAAACTTTTTTTAAATTATAATCTTTAAGATATATTAGAGATTAAATAAATAATCAATAAAGAAAAATTCTAGTGTTTTCAATATTTAGATTTTCACATTCTGAAATAATGCGACATCTTTAACATAAATTTAAAGAAAATGAAGCTAAATATTAGATATGTAAACTGGTGGCATCAGAACAAAAATAAACAAGAAGTGGTGTTTTATCTCCTGGTTCGCAATCAAATGTTTACCTGTTGTTTTTTGTGATTGAGACCTAAAAACTAACACACTAAACTTTCTTTCCCAGAACATCACGTTTCAAGGCTGTCAGTTGTTTGCGACAGAGATAAACTGTGTTACTTCCAAACATCGAAATACTAGTGAATTTTGTAAACATTTAAAAATGTTCAATGTAAAAGGTACAGAACTTTATTCATCTATTGACATTTAACAATACATCGTCTAATTTTCTAGACTTAGAATCGTGTATTTAAATTCTGCTTCTTTGCACGAAAAGTAGTAGAAACGTCACACACCTCGAAATGTCCAATTTAATTTTATCTAATTTCATTCATAACTATTGCCGCGTGTACGTCAAGTACCTAGTCGTCATTTTTTCTTTCAGTAATAAAATTACATAAAATAGTTGCATAATTTGGCCCACAACATATATGTGCATATTTAATTCACGTGACTGCATATATTTGTATTTGTGTGAGTCGTGATATATACTTATACAGACATTTACTACATAGAATGTAGATTCTGTTCTTAATTCACGCTTTGAAAAGAATGTATAACCAGCCGACAGCTAGCTGAGCATCATTCTGATTATAAACTTACAAATACAGCATATCTGTGTTAATATATTAATATATGATTGTGTGTACCAATAAGAGCATTATATTTATTGATTTCTCGGTTTTTTAATCGTTACTAGGACTGAATTATAATTACACAGAAAATAATTTTAATCTTGGTTATGTTATTACAGCTATATGCTGAAAATAAGCAATGTTGATTAATGTCATAATTACATGAGTATGTACTAAAAATTACATTCTATACATTTCAAATTTGCAAAAATAGATAATGTTGGAATTCCAGATTTTAATATTACATCAGTTTACTGACTGCTGAGTATTAAGAGAGTAGTGTTACGCATATCAAGTTGGGCTATGTAGTCAGTATCCGTATACCGAGGTTTTCTCATAAAAGTAATTAGCTTGACCAAGAAAACTTAAAAACAAAAAAAAAACCTGTTGATTAGATATCTGATCAGATTTTGGAAAGTGGGTCAGATCAAGTATTTTCGGCATAGCATTGTACCAGTACTACACTGGCTTTTGGTACAGAAAGTAAATACAAAACTACTTCAATACGTAAGAAGATATAGATATGGTTAGACAGACTTTTTTGCTCGACAAGTCTTAGTCTAAACGGTTGTCGGGTCAGTCCGAATACTGAATATGAACAACTAGGAAGCCTAAATCAATCGTGAGCTCGTCTCTTCAGCTTTTCTTTCTTTCTTTTTTTTTTTTCTCTCAATGAAATCTTGTCTAGACACAAGCTGAAGAATACAAACTGTAACACGTTTACGGTTCTTCCGTTTGTTGGTTGATGTGTGGAGTAATTAAAAGTTTAAACTTAAACTCAATTAAATATTGGTTGTTGGAGACAAAAAAAAAGAGTTAAGCATTTTTATATGAATATGAAATCTAATTATCGGCAGATGAATTCAGGCTCGTTGAAGGTGTGAGAAACAAGGTTTTCTTTTAAATCATCAGAACAAGAAAACTCAGGGAAACAGGATACAAACAAGAGCGCACATGCGCACACACACACGCACGAGCGAGCGCAAAAAAAGAATCTGACTTAGGCGCATCTTTAAGGATTTTTACCTGTTTTAACTGACTTTTGTTTTTAGTTAAACCAAAAACTATCTATCATCTGGATTTTATTAAATTGTCTATAATCCTAAATTAATTAAGTTATGAAGTGTAGACTTTTGTTTTAATTACTTTTAATACAATTATTTCTCTAAATAAAAAATTTGTTTACAAAGGATGTCTTGAATTACGTGATAAAGAAATATACTTCAAATTCATTAAGAGTTACAGATTAAGTTAAATTGATAAAATTAAACACATTAATAATTTGCTCATCCTTAATTTTACTTCACTGTGTGAGTAAAGATACGTTCTAGATCATGTGTACGTGAGTTTGTATTTAAAGTTAGTGGCTTTGGTAGACATGATCAGAGATTAGTGATGTTTGTATTTATTTTGATGCGTGAACATACCTGTTCGCATGTATTCATCAGTTAGTTATCTAGGTCACTGTTATATGCATACCTGCAGCAAAACTAATCAAATCATACTAGTCATATATTGCACACGTTTGAATAAGTGCATTCATTCAATTGTGTCTATTTAGAAAGAATAAGCCTTACCAGCGTCTTATACGTACCTTTATTGAAATTAAATTAAATTCGAAAGTCGCTAACTTCAAGCATTTTCTGCCGGTGGACTTACACATAAGCTGACTGAGCCTATGTATTTACGTGTGTCTGCATAAATTGGCTACTGATTGTTATTGTAGCTGTTATACATTTTCATGACTATTTACTCGGTGAAGAGAATATGGCATAAAAGGCAACTCTGATTTTAAGGACATAGATAGCAGTCTGTATGTATGTGCGTCTATATACGAATATATGTGCGAAAGCGATTATAATGCTTAATTACTGAGAATACGTTGAGCTTAAAGTAACATTAAGCAGTGAATGTGATCGTAACTAGATCATTTCGCTTTCCAAAGGAGATCTTCAAGCCTTTTCTTTCCTTACTCGCCTCCTCCTGTCTCTTCCTCCCCTTCTTGTTGTTAGCGAGGAGAGATTGTCGATCTCTCGGTCCAAACTTGTGGGCGGTTGACTGCTTAGTTCCTACTACTATACCAGTTGTGTATGAAAAGATTTTAAATTTATGAATGAAGGGAGAGTAACATACGATAGAGGGCGATAGTGGCGGTGAGATGACGTGTGAAAAGGTTTGGTCTCTCGTAAAAAGCAGAGGAAGACAAAAACGTAATGAAAAATGGTTTATAATTTGGTGATCAGGGTACACGTGTTCTTTCGTGCGTATGTGTGTGCGTGTGTATGAGTGTGTATGTGTATGTGCGTGTAAGCGACCATGTATCGTTCCATGAATTAGTTATCTAGTTTGTGTTTTATTTCCCCTGTTCTTTTTAATAGTGTTCAGTGTTTATTTTACATTTGTGAATTGGTTTGGTTATAAGTAAATCATATCTATCCTTATTTTAAATACATTTGCACAAAGAACACATTTTTATCAATAGGCGTGAATGGTTCTGTGTATCTTGTACATAGAGTAATTGGTAGTAGCTTATCTCACAAGCTATTGTTAATGTGCTTCTTATTACTCACATAGTTTTCTATGATTGTCGCTTAACTTAGTACGCATGGTGTGTTGTATGAATGAGTTGATTCATCATCGAACTTTATAAGTTTGGGTGTATTTATAATCTGGTGCATTAACAATGGGCATCTTTGTATGTGAATGAATTGTATACCTGTGTAAGTTCGCTGTACCTCTGGTTCTACTGTATCAATAAGCTTTTTAATACTCTCAACAATATAAGTATACACTCAGATTGTATACTGCACTAACGTTAGTTTGCCAGAGTATCTTGTAAACCATAATACTTTCTCCCAACCATAAGAGTGAAAAAGAAATCAAGATAAACTATTATATATGTGATTCAGGTGGATATCACAGATTTTATAAATACAGGAATATACTCATACTTGGATTATTAAGTCTTAATATTTGATGTGAAAATACCAAGTGGTCAATAGCACAATAACAGCCACTGAGAAATCCTTTTAGACTAAAAAATAAATAGTTGTTAGAATTGGGTTTTAAAAAGTTATTTTTTTTTAAATTTACATTAACTTAATTTAGCAGGATATCTATCATTTTGTTTCACAATCTACTATCTTTCAGCCAACTTCATAATTCCCTCCACCTAAAAGCTTTCATCTTTCTCAGTAAACAACTGCTCTGTAAGTGCCATTTGCAGTTTTCTAAGGACATTTTTCTCTAAGAGAATTTTTTGTAAAATGGAATAAATAAACCGGAATTCAAAGCGGAACATATCGTCCCCTTCCCACCATATACACAGCATAACCGTTTGGGGATTAAAACTGTCACTTGTTACGATTAGTGATGCTTCATTTTCCTTGATATGCACTCTTCTGTAAGTTGTCAAATCTTTATATCGTCCATAACAATTTCTGTTAGGCTTAAGCAGAGAAACGCACACGTAAATGCAGCCCAGTAGATTTTAAGGTAGAAGTTACACATAAAAGTGATCGTCCAAATGATTTGAAGCTTTAGACACTACAAGTATGTTTTTCTTTCCCTCGAATTAAAAATCATTACCCATTCTCACGTAATGGCTTAATTTTCTCGCTTCAACCATCGTGCATTGTTCAGTAAGAAATTACCAACATGAAACTTGGCTAAACACTTTTGACACATTTGAGCATTCATAGTACCTTCTCCACGAACAGCACCATTTTTTTTTTTTTGCTATTAAGTCACATTTTTCATCTTAAAATTAAAATACAAAAAAAGCTATAAGTATTTATTTTCTTTCTACTTCAATGTTAGAACCAATAAACAGATAAAATGTCAATTTTGAAAAAAATTAATGCACTATTTGTTATATAATAACAAGCGATCCTTTTTAATGAATTTAAATTTAATGTTCCTAAACCAAATATTAATCGAAAGAAAGAAAATATTAGTGTATTTTGATACGTCGCGAATACTGTGCGTTTTACATTCCTTGAATTCGTAGGAAAGTGCTGTGTGTTGTTCATATTTACGAAATTTAGTTTGGTGTTAACCCTAGGCCACACCTATGACGTTCTCAGTGAGTATCGAACTCTCTGTTAATGTTCAATCAAACTACTTCACTAACACTTACCGACATCGAGGCGTTAGTATGTTCTGTGATGTTCATAACGTAAAAATCGTTTTATATGAATCATATCAGGGTATTTGGAAATTAAATACGTTTTAATACATGGATATATAAAAATTAACAAGTTAAATTTATTGATATTTATTCCATATTTAAAGACATTTGGATTTTTCAACTCCATTGTTTATGAATGTTTTGCTACTGAAAAATGTTCTTACAGTAGAAACAAGTGAAATTGTTTGTACTTACAGATTTGACTGTATTCAATACAAAGCCAGGCAAGTTATAAGAAAAACTGCGAATCTTTATTTCGAACTTTGAAAATTAGCATTCAAAATCCTTATTTCGACCACTGACCATTGAGACTGATGGAAAATACACATCTTCAGCCATGTATATGGAGAACGTGGAAGAAACACACATAGTAACAACTTTTTTTTGGTATTTTTTGCAGAGTGTGCCTTTGTATTGTCATGTTATATAACAAGACCTTTTCTGATCCCCAAAGCAGGACGCTATTAACATCTTGTTTTGTTTACTCAATCAAGTTGATGGTAATAAACGTCTGCAGTGATGGTTCTTCCATGTTCCAAGAGATCGTAACAGATGACACCATTCATATTCCATTAAACACAAAACAAGGACTTCTGGTTCACACCGGTTTCTAAATTTATGACAACCACTGTTGTTTTTTGTTTCCTGTTGACAAGAAAATCCTATTTTTCATCACCTATAGTAATGCAATGTGAAAATGAAAGGTTGGCATTCCTGACTAAAAGATTGCTGTAAAAGGTGGAACGTTGTTCAGTTCTGAAACGAACCTCATGAGTTATCCAAATTCCCTGTTTACAAGATTTCCCATTTGAATGCAGAAATGCACTATAAACAATACACTGTGGACTCGAAGAGATGATAAACTAATTCATTGTCTTACCATTCAACTTTGGTTCTGCTTTGGTTGGTTGACTAATAAGTCATAGCGGTGACATGCATAATTATTTTCTAAACATCCTAAAGTTTCTTCATTATTCGTTGCTTAACCTATGTGCATAATCATCAAATAAAATAATTTAAAATAGTTTTACGCTATTTTTTACGGAATAAATATTTCGTTAATTTGTATTTTACAGTTTCATAAAGAACTTAAATTCTCAACCTCGTGCGTGCACATACGCAGACACTCACACATGCACAAACTTTAAACTAATTCTAACTTTTGCTCAGGAGAGCATGCGTAGATAGCATATTTCGATCTTGTCTGTTGCATTTACTTCGCATTAATGCCTTTGGGAAAGTTATGAATCCATTTTTTGTCCCTCACACTAGTTATGTGTTTAATAACAGAATAGATGGAGCTCTCTAGCCTTAGATTGCAACCAAACTAGAAGTACATGGAATTAAAAAGTATGAACGTGAATATATATATATATATATATATATATATGTGTGTGTGTGTGTGTGTGTGTGTGTGTGTGTGTGTGTGAAAGAGAGAGAGAAAGAGAATATAAAATGTGTAAATAGAAAGTATGAATTCTAATCTTTTGCACAAGATACACCACTTCTACTGTATCTGCAGTACTGTAGTGCCCCTACAACTCTGGGGAGTCATGAGACTCGTGATCGTCATTCTAACTTTATCAATTCGTAAGTACACCCACACTGATTGAAAGCTCCAAATATAAATACAGAACGTTCCTCCCTTCGTATTTCTCCATGAGCCGGTGTATATATGACTGCATATCAACGCTGGTTTAAAAACATAACAGCAGTTATATTTTAAACACATATACACGTGTGCGCGAACTCACACACACATGCGTCTAATTATTTCCACTCTTCTATTACACACAATACAATCGCACACATATATTGGTGACGCTCACTAATTTTTTGTGTATTTGTTATTTAGGGTAAATATACATATGCAACATACAGGCACACAGACATGTGCATGGGAATAAAGACATACAAATTTTCTGGAGATTTTGTATAGCAATTTTTCTTTCACTAATCTTTCTATCCACATTATTCTTTATTGGACGGAAATAGTCCCAAAGTTCCTACGCTTTCTTTCGTATCTTTAAGGACTTGCTGAAACGTTCTTGTCTTCTCAGTTTCATTCACACTTTCATATTCACTCAGTTCTTTTCATCGTTTCATCTTTCTCACTCACTTGTCCATCCATCCACCCATCAATAGATGATGATGATTGCTCAATCTTGTCAGATATGTGTCATTTCATCATTGCACCTCCTCCATCTGCTCATTTTGTCGTGCTGTCTTAAATGGTTCTTAAGACCAACAAGCGACCTGCATAGTTTGTGACAGAAGCAGCATTCCCAGTGATCCCTCGGGGCAGCAGCAGCAGAAATGTCATCCCCATGAATCCTGAGGTGTCGCTTCAGTCCACCAGGCGGCTTACAAATTTGGGGGCAGGATAGACATGAGTAAATAGGGGATCAGCAAGGGAGCAACAGGAATGATTCCGAGTTTAGTGGTCTGATGAGACTTCATATGGTTCACCAGTCTTGCCTTGGACAACAGAAACCTCGCAAGTCCAAACAGGGCCACAAATGTATCTATTAATAAATACATACATACATTCATACACATATTCCTCTTTTTTCATGTCAGTCTTCAGTTTTATTTGTCCAACTTCAGCTCGACATTCATTTTTCCATGCTGATTTTTCTTCTTTTATGTATATGCACGCACGCATGCACAAATACTTTCTCTCTCTCTCCCTCTCTCTCTTTCTCTCTCATACACACCCACATACACATACATATTGTAAATTTGCATACGTAAGTTTTTATACAAATACACTTTATTATAAAGTGTATGTGTATATTAATTTGCACACTGAAAATTATATAGTATTATTATGTAGAGTATATATACGTACACACAGACGCACTCTCTCTATCGAAAGATACTAATAATGTAAAACCTCATATATTTGTATGTTTGTATATATGTATGCATGTATGTTTGAGTGTATATATGTACACTAGCCTTGTAAATTTCAAAATATTATTAATGTAGTGAATTCGTTCCATACTCTGCAAGAGTGAATTGCGTACACTTGGTAACTCTTATGTCCTTATCTATGTGCAGGGGTCCATCTCCTTCATAACATTTTATATATTTATTTTTCTACTTCTTTCGTTTCTCTTTATACACTCAAGTGCATTTTGTGTCATGATGATCATCAATATTATTAGCAATAGAGTATTAATATTATTATTTATGTACGGCGAAAAAAGATATATATAGACAAGTACAAAATCATGCTCGTAATTCAATTTATGTCAGTCTATTCTTACATATAAATATTCAGATACTTATTTGCCATTTATGCAAGTTGTTTATTGCATATAAAGTAGTTTACACGCACTTCCCGAGTGTTATCACCTCGTATTTATATTCACTGCTTATCTGCCCCGTTTCTGTATACATAGCAACACGATATAAACATTTTAACTTAAAAGCGGGTGATAAGCTTAAATTGTTAAGCCTATCACCCGTTTCGTGAGTACTTGGCCTCGTTGTTCGCTCAGTCGGTTAAAATGCCAGATTGTTGGCCGGTCGATTGGCCGGGATAGGGTAGCATGATGCGTCACATGGCATAAAAGTCCACTGCTATCACTGCAGGTTCCCAACTACTACTTTATAAGATCAAACTCTATGCATTGATGCTGTCATAAATCGACGGTACATATATTTGTTGATCACGATATCTAGATTTTGCTAAAAAAATAAAGATTTCTCATTTCAAATCTATGCAAAGTCGGTTTAACTGGTTCCAAATTAGAGCTGTTCCTACAGCAGTCAGTTTAACTGACTGTTGTTCCCGCCATCAACAGAGGTTCATAAAATTATCAATAAGTTGTGACATAGTTCTGCTATTGATGTCGATTGAAATTGTGTGACTATCCTAAACTTATTCACGTTATACAAAACTTATTAAAAACGATATTACGATTACGACATTCTTTCAAAGCGCTGTTTTTACATTTATAAATTTAAACTTTGTTTTAAAAATATTTAGGGATCACTGAATATCCACCCCGCCACACACGTGTATATATATATATATATATATATATATATATATATGTGTGTGTGTGTGTATGTGTGTGTGTGTGTGTGTGACTTACCTTAATTATCCAAAATAAAGCGGTTTGGCCACATTTCATGCACATGAAGCAGTTTATATAAAACTGTCCAAAAACATACGTAAATAGCAGTTCTTGTCTGACCAGTTCTTATTGTTTACACTACAGATTTCACTATATTCAATACAAAGCCAGGCAAGTTATAAGAAAAACTGCGAATTTTCATTTCAAAATTTGAAAAGTAGCATTCAAAATCTTTAATTCGAACACTGACCATTGATACTGATGGAAAATGCACAACATCTTCAGCGAATAAAATAGTATTTACATAAATATTCATTTTCAAACATGTCTTTTTGTGTGCAATAACAAGCATTAACGCATCATATCTTATTTAGATAATGAGCCTGATTCTTTTACTAGCCTTTCGGTGGAGTGCAATTTTGATTCCATGGTTGGGATGGTTAAGTACATTATAATCAGTTAAAGTGAATCTTATACTTAAGGAGTATTCCATAATGGTGACCTTATATCAGAGTTGGGAAATCCAAAGAATCTAAAGATACTCATGTTCACACAGACATAGATAAATACACAAACAAACTAAATGAATAAATTTGTGAATTCGAAAACTGAAATTGATTTGCATAAAATCTTGTAACATTTACGTGCATGTCACCAACTGACAATAAAGTTTGTTTTACAAAATAAAAGACTTACTGTCTCTTTAGTGCATTTATGTGTGAGAATATGTGTATGACAACCGAATGAATAGAAATTGATTTATCGAGTTATTTGTGATTTATGCTTATTTACAAAACAAAAGCTTTTTCCTCGTCTATTTATGATAGAATAATTGAATTAATTTAATCAAAGTAACCTGCTTCCTTATATGACAGAAATCCATGTGTGTACACTTAGCAATGTATTTGTGTCGACGGATGGATTTGAATGACATTCTTGTCTCTTTGTATGGCTACATTCAGTTTATGACTAAGCATTCCTACGGGTGTGCAACTTCATATATGTACACAAGTAGAAAGCATGTATATATTTGCAGGCGTATTCATGTTTAACTGATCAGCACGTAGATGATGTATCGTCTAAATGTATAAGCTTAATTTAGCCAAACACAAAGCCACAGTAATGCCGCTCCTAGCAAGGATTGAACTCGCTACGCTACAAATGGTCTACAATGAAAATGTGATGTAGGTGCTCTGTTCTGACTATTGAATTTGTTTGTAGTAAGAAAATTGTCAGATATATAATAAAACTAATATTCATCAGATTAATATAAAACGATAACAACAAATATATGCTTTATTCTTTTTTTAAGGACAATGTTCAGAATATTGGAAAAAACAACAACAAAAAAAACACAACGCTAATAACCTTAATATAATCATGATTATAAATCTAAAATTATGTTTTCTTGAGTAATCTTCATCCGTTACGTATATACATTTAGTTTGAGTGCATTTAAAAGCTTGTATTCATGTAATTGAATGTAGGGTTATAATCTGTATGACTCTAAAGAGTTCGAAATAAATTTACAGGTTATAGACTTGCTCCGAAACTAATGCCTCACCGCAATTACAATTGACACAGAAAGCACAATTACGTCGTTGGATACATTTTCCTATATTATAAGCACAATTGGTTATGCATTATCGCGAGCGAATAACAAGAGCCAAGATACAGTGTGCGTAAATGTGGATTGTCACATATATTGCTGTTTCTTCTTCTAAAATATATTACCCAGCTCTGACTTGCGTTTGCATCCTCTATTTGTTATCCGTAAAATGTTCAACAAGCATTAGGGAGTAGAGGAATTTAATGATATTTTTCTACTTTGTTTTCATTTTTGTGACAGACAAAATTTTGTTAGACGTTGCAACGCCAAATTTAGAATTGTTGGCGGGACGGTTTAACCTCTATTGTCATAGTAACAACACCTGTTTTTTGTTTTAGGTCGTTGGTCAGTATAATATTAGTAGCATTTCTTTAGAAGCCTACTTAACATGGTTTTCATATGCTTCTGTGTTTGTGTTTGCAAGCAAATATGTTTGCAATATTGTCTATGCTTAAGCATGCATGTATGTATTAAAGTATCAGTGTGTTTTTTCTTATTCTAATAAATATGCGTAATTTCATAGGAAAGTAATTTTGTATAAGTGTTCGGATGTAGCTACGAAAGTTTTAGAAGTTTGACATGAGGTGCGTGATTTTACTTATGAAGATAAAAATTCAGCCATTTTATTGAATAGGATAAGTAAGAACAACAAAATAAAAATTAAACGTAATTAAGTATTGTTGAATATTGAGCAAAGAGTTCACCCTCTGAATAAGTTACAATTTTTTCTGCTTTTGGAGTAAAATGATTGGCGCGAAGTTTGAAACCTTTACATCAATAATTAGAAGTTTTAACCGATTGCAAATCGAATATTTACGCTCTTATGCATAGATTGTCAAATATTAACTTGTCTAAAGCCATTTTCTCAAATCGGCTTACATTATTAATTATATTTTTGTGGGGTGATGGATCATGTTTGTATTGTTTGTATAATGCATCTATGTCTAGTGTAGATGTGTACTCAGAAAAACATGAACACATGTTTTTATGTGCAAATATGTGCGTATAAATTATATATACATGTACACACACACACACACACACACACACACACACACACACACACACACACACACATAGATAGATAGATAGATAGATAGATAGATAGATAGATAGATCGTTTTAGATGACCGAGGAGTATATATTATGGATTTATTGAAAATCTTTTTCACATCGTAGACTTAAATGTGCTATTACTCCGCAGTAAAATAAAATATAAAATAAGTTCAAATGCAAGCGCGCACACATGCACGCGCAATTGAACATTACTTAATTACAAATATGATATATGAAAATATTTATTTCGTATTGCACGTGTAGCATTTCTCAAATATTTTAATTTAAACTTAAAACAGTTTCACTTTTTACATTGTTCAGGCTGTTGTCTTTACTGTCATATTCAAACAATCTAAATAGTGAAAACAGTTAAAATGCCTTATCTCAGAAATATAGATAAACCTTATTAAAAATAATTTTTATTCTAAGATATTTTCATTCAGATTTATGTTATCTTTCAGATTTAGAGTGAACTCTCGGCAGTTGAAAATTCCCAGAATTCTTCTCAAAAGTATTTTGGGTTAGCCAAAAAGTTCGTTCACTTTATTAAGTCAGAAATTTACTTAATAAACTGAACCAACTTCATGGGCAACCCAATACTTTCGCCGGTCACATATGAGGTTGGATGTAAAATATATCTAACTTATTAGTTCTTCGTATTAACGTAGATTAAATTTCGTCGAAAGTTCTTTAAAACCCACAAGCATATATGAAAATAATTTTTTTAAAAAATCTCTAAATCAAAGTTAATACTTAAATTGTACAAGTGTAAAAATATTGTTCAAGTGTTAAATGCTACTTTTGTACGAATCTATAGAGAGAAATTACACTGCTGATAGTGAAAAAAACCTTCTACGATAGAAGCATCTTTGTGTGTGAGTTGTTTGTATGTGAATTGATCTTCATATAGAAATCTCAATTCGTGTGATTAAATCTGGGTCTGTATGCGTATTCCTCTGAAGGTTTACATCAATAATTATTACCAGCATCTGTGAAGAAGAGTTTAAACAGCTACCCCTTTCTTTCAGTTGTTAAACCGGAGACGTAAACAGTTGCATAGCCACAACAATCATACTAGCATCAAGACAGAGAAATGTTTCTGTGTTTGTGTGCATCTCACGAATGTGCACAACATCCCAAACTGAATGCATCCCAAATATAGATATGCTTCTCTATTCATTAAAATTATTACTGTAGGTATATAATAACAGTTTGCCATCATGCGATAGACAATTGGGGTTTGTACTTTTATTTTATTTTTTAATTCAACTGCTTATTTTGGTTTTCTTTTGGGGAAAAATAGAATGGCGTGAAAAAAAGAAGGAATGAGCAATATAAGAGCAAAGAAATAAAAAAAAGAAAAAGAAAAGTAGCAGACTATGAAGAATCGCTTTTAGAATTCGGTAGCAGTTGGAGAGGACATCATTCCGACTTTCTTACTACTTTTTTCTGTTCTTCCATTTTTTCTTAATTACGTTCCTCCATTTTGCATAGTTTTTTTTTTAATATTTATATTCAGCCACGCTTCTCTTTTTTTTTTTTTACTTTACTTTACTTTATTTTTATTTTATTAATTTTTAATTTCAATTTCTTTAATAACTCTTTTTCACACCTTATCTTCTTTTCTGCAGCCTATTATTTCTCTGTCTCTGTATCTCCCTTTTCTTTTATCCAGCCCATTTATCCATCTTTCTTTTCAACCGCCACTTCTTTATATATTCGTTTATAATAACAACTTCGCTCCTTTCTCTTTCTTGCTCAATGTCCCCAGCCAAATGTCTCTCTTTCAACCTGGCTTTTATTCACTTTTTTCTTTCCTTTTGATTAATCCATTCCCATATTTTCCTCCATGTAGAGGTACGCGCCACTGGCCGCTCCATTCATTCATTTTCATTTGACTGATTCATTAAATCTTTTTCTTGTTATTTCGATACTTTAATTTACTTATTTGCTCTTCCTTTCCTTCTCGCTTGTTTTTCCTCTTGCTTTCTAAATAACATTCTTAGCCGTCTCTCTCCCCCTCCCTCCCTCTGTCTCTGTCTCTGTCTATCTCTCTAATTCAGTCTTTGCTACATCCAGCCTCTTATTCTCATTTGGAAGTTGAGTATGCGCGCGTGTGTGTGTGTACCACTAACTGGATCAGACTGGGACAATAGATGTCTGCACGCGTTTATATGTACCTTTGCCCAAACAAATATGCGTATGCGTATATTTGTGTGCTTCGTATGTATTCTGTATGCTTGTGACGGAAAAAAAGAATACATGGATGTGTTTCTATACGAGTTCTAATGAATTTTCTTTGAATGTTAATATTCATCCATGCGAACTGCCTCTGCATGCGTTCGCCATACAAACCAATGTTTTATGTTTAAGAACAGTGTGTGTGTGTGTTTGTGTGTGTGTATGTGTATGTGTGTGCGTGTGTGTAAATAGAACCAAAGATAGTGTGTGAATCAAATAGAATTACATGTGCATCTGAATCCTAAACTTACAAAAACGCGTTGTGTGTGGCGGTACCTATAATCCCATGAGTGCTTGCATATGTACGAGAGTCTGTATTTTCTTTATGGGTGTCAAACATGTAACATCTTTGTTGTTATTTTAAAAGAAATGTATCCATTTGTTCTGTACGTAAAAAAAAAGGTTTGTGCACACATATAAAGTACAAATCGCGTATGAAAATAAGCTTACAAAAAAAATCTATATTTACAATACATGTATGACTCTTAGTGTGTTGATCATATAAATAATGATATTGTAAATTGCATATACGGGTATTCAAATCTTAAGCACATACGAATTTGATTTTTGGTAGAAAATGTAACCACAGGTTTACATGATCTGATTTATTTTCCCCCTCTCTCTCTCTCTCTCTCTCTTTGTCTATGTATATATGTGTGTGTGCACGCACGTGCGTATAGCTCTTCAACTAATCTTATGTTTAAATGATGCTAAAACAAGACAGGAAAATGTGTATATATGATTGCCTGAATGTGAAAGATTTACTTGTTCGTATACGTAATATTATAAATGCACTCAACGCTAACAAAACTATATTTTTTGCAGTGTCCTGAATTGTGTTTGTGTCGTCTTTGCAAGAGAAAACTTTAAAATCCATACCGATGTGTGTTGCTATGTTTTAAGAATGAAGGACACTCTAGATGTGTCGCAGTACGTACGTTCGTGTATGTGTGCCTCCAGTCTCCATATATTTGTGTGCGTATGCATGATAATCGACAAAAATATTTTATATTCGTGTACAGAAATGTAATTATCAGATGCACAAATTCTCTTTGTGAATTCCTTCCTCGTACCAAGGGTCTGATCACAGTTTAAATAGAGTACAGACTGCTCTTCAGTAAAAACCACATGCAACTTATGCCAGTCTACATTTTTTATGTGAATATTTTATATAATATTTGACATTTTGTATACTGCTTTAGGAAGCGTAAGATATAGGCATAGAAATTATATATCAACCAATGAAAGTTTACAAAAACCATTCATAATTTGCATTATATGAATTCGCGTAAAATGGGTTCGTTAACGCATGTGTGTATACGAGCGTATGTTTCTTTGTTGTGTTAGTATAACGGACTTGTATGTAGACTTATATGTAAGTATTCGGGGTTTTCTGCAGTATGTGTATATATGTATTTATGTTTACCTTTTGGTATATATCTATGTGTATATGAATATGTGCACGCAGCTCCGCTGGTGTATTTGTGAATTGGTGTCCCCAATTATATATATGTATACATTAATGCATAGACGTACATTACTTTATGTTATTGCACATATATATGCATAGGTGTATAAGAACGTTTCCTTAAATATTCTATATAAGTATGCCCATATACGTCTGTATATATATATATATTTCCTTGGTACTACGTATGTGTACCACTGCTGCTTTACATGTATAAATATTTGTGTATATGTGTGAAAGCGTTAATCATCCACAGTGTGTACGTGTGTATGCATTCATATCTATTTATATGTATGAGTCTCTCAATGACAATATTTGCGTGTGAGCGCATGAAAAGGCATGTATGTGTACGTTTGTATGAACACACCAGAGCACGACTGAAAAAATGAGCATTCACATCTCTTGAGTAAACGTAATCGACGTGAGGCCATTCCTGGTGTAGTCATATTTTATGAACACGCGCTTGTACGCACGCGCGAGCGCACGCACGCACACACTCACACACACACACACACACACACACACACACACACACAGATATGATCAGAAATGAAAACACGTACATATTTCCCGCGTGAGTCTGTAAGTACATATGCAGCTTTCTCTTATTCAAATATTTATGTATACACTGAGACATGTGCCTCCAGATAAAGTCAGAGTCCTAGCCTGCTTCAGTACATGACTGAAGCTGGTATACGGACACATTGATTCGTTCACACATGCACAAATAATCATTGTATAAAAACCAAACAGAGGCGTCTGGCATCATAAAGCGATACTACTCCTGCAAACTACTTGACAGCGAAGTGAGTTCGATATTCGGCCTTTGGAGAGATTAATTTACGCTTAGTAACTTTGTATAGTATAAAAGAGAAAAAGATTATGTCAATATATAAGTCAGCCTTCTCTCTTTCTCTCTCTCTCTCTCTCTCTCTCTCTCTCTCTCTCTCTATCTATCTATCTATCTATCTATCACACACACGCAAATACACCCCCACCACACACACACTCATAAACATACAGAGGCGGATATATTTAATTTTTATTCGCACACATATACTTATCCAACTTGGAAATATCTACACAAAGTGGTATACATGCGTTCATATACGTAAGCATATATCATTAATAGTGTATTCGTATTCATTTATGTGTTTTGCCTTTACGGGAGGAGAGTGAAAAATAGAACCATTTATATGCACAAATGCAAAACGTGGGCTAGATTTATTATTCGAATGTGTTAAAACCGTTGATGTCTCCGTACTCATTGTTATATATTTGTAGAAACGTGTGCATATCTGCTGTTTACAGGTCAATGACCTCAAACATAATAATAAATTGCCGATATATGTTTTTGAGCATTTGCGTGTACATGTGCCTCTCTGCGTGTGCGTGTGTGTGTGAGCCAAGGCGAGAGAGAGAAAGAGAGACAAGATGAGAAGAAGAAAAAGAAAAGAAATAAAAATCTTAAATTATTTTGCTACAATGTCAAAATAGCTGCGCATTTAAGTGTATGGTCCCCACACAATGTATTCATATAGATAAATACGTATGAGTACTATTTTCAGTGTAGTGAGTTCGATTACCATTGGGCATTTTACTATTGTCACCTTGTGCTAGAATAGGTAAAGCTTAGTAATTAACATCAACAGATTTTTGTGTGTGTCATATTTGTGAATATATCAAGGTTTTTCTTGAATAAGCATTGTTTAAGTTACAGAAATCAGTCTTATCTGAGGTTTGAATAGATTTTTCACATCCTTCCCAGCATCAGTAACATTAACGCATCGGTACTTATTAAGCTCAACTTATTCAGATACAGGGCCTAAATCGTGGAGCACTGAATGTGGATCAAACTCTCTCCAGTACTAATAGATTGAGATTACATTGCTTCCATTCGTACTGCGTCTATACAAAAAACGATCTATAATGTATGTAAAATATATGTAAATCCCTGTACCTAGCAATGTAAAATCTAAGCTTAATACGCATATTAATATCTAACTAAAATAAACAAGTGTATCAAGTATATTACACTCCTGTATTTGCAGTGGCGCGGTGGTCATCAACAGGGAAAATATAATCAAGTTCAAATTCTGATTGAAGCTACTTCATATTAATACATTTGGGAACGATATGTAAAACTGTTTGCGCTCTCAAGCATAACAAGGGTCTCGGTACTAGCATGTATCGATGGTTGACGAATAAAGCTCAATCAAGTCATAATCTTTTAAGATATTATTTGAGAAGAGATCGATACCAGAAACTCTGCATTCTGAGATAATATAAAAGATAATAGTTCAGCATTCACGTTCAGGTTAAAGAACAAAATATATTTATTCCTACGCATTTGTAAATTCCACTTGATACTTAATGCCCAGCTGCATTTATGGTGCATTTATTAAGGCTCGAGATTATAAACCACAATAGTTCTTCAGCACATATTTACAAAGAAGTACATGTGTGTACTTATATTCGAATATGTACGCCCTGTTAGGTGAAAAAACCTTTTCGTTTTTTTCTTCGTTATATTGTTCTAATGTCTCATTCCAGCGTTGCATTTCTGTATTTCCTATATTTACTAAACTTACGTTGACACAGAGTCAAATAAAGTCTATGGCAAATCACATTGCTTTGAAAATTAACATTCGATATTCTGACCGTTTACTTGGGCTCGAAGACCGACTACTGGCACCAGTTTTGTCTTGTTTGTATCTAAGTAAAACACTCAAACACACAAATGCAAACATTTAGAATAATGACACTACTTTTAATTGCATCACTAGCGATTTTCTAACTTATAAGGTCTTCATTTGATTAAGCCTAGAGTTTGTAATTAAGCCTAGAGTTTGTTTAGAGTAAAAACGATATTCTTAAAGAAGAAAAGAAACTGGGAAGAACTCATTTTCATTATATTGAACGCCATTAGTATAACATGTGAACAATTTTGCAAATATTTTGATGTTTATTCACATCAGCCTCATCAAATTATTGATATACCGAATGTAAACAATTTTAACCACACTTTAAAAGAGAAATATTGATTATGTTCGGCGTTTATTTTACACTTGTTGGATAAACAAACATTTTATATATATATATATATATATATATATATATATATTATTGACACGTTGAAATTTAAACTGAAGAAAAAAATTATTGAGAAATAAAAACGGAAAATACGATTTATCATTGCAAAAAGATCATATCGGATTCTACATAAATATGCCGCTATCAAAATTTGTTTGTTCTGACTAAATATTTATAAATTTCCTCAGAATAATTATTGATTCTATTATTCCGTGTAAGAAATAATCATATAATTAGAATTAGAAGTACTTTGAATCTTTTGTTGACGCCCCCCCCCCCACACACACACACATACACACAAATACATAAAGTGTTGAGACTCGACACACTTTCTGTACTCTGAATAAATGACCAAACAGAATATCTTCATGATAGGGCCAAAGACCTTTTCGGGCGTATATTATTATCTACAGTAAAATGAATGTCAATTGCGAGTTTAACAAACGTGAAAGATTGTTCTTTACATCATGAATGTTCTTAAACACTGGCCTTTTCACACATAAACGTGCACATATATCGTAACTATCGAGTAAAAGAATACTTTACTAAGAATTTACTGATGAGTCCTCGTAGATGTATGGTGACCATTGAAGTGGGTATGATTATTTGTCCATGTAAAGAAAACAAGATATAAATCAAAAGTTCAATTGTGTACTTCAGAAATCCTTCAGGCATAGAAGATTCAGTATGCCAATATGTCAGCATTTTTATGTCAAAACCTAAACTTACCAATGTTTGTAGATGTGTGATGCTTTATAGATTTAGACAGTTGTTTGCATGTTAAGATCAGTAAATTAAATTGTTTATTAGATATTTTTTATCATACATACGTAGAAATTATGCCACATTAAATTGTGTGTGCATATCTGAATATTGTGTTCGGTAGACAAAAGTTTTGTCAAAATTATATTAAATTTTATTTTTAATGTCACCTCTTCAATAGAATATTTACAGTTGTGTTTCACTGTATTCACTATTTTTACTTTCGTAATTTTATCCTCTGATAATATTTTATCTGTTTGAGCATACAACTGCTTTGCGTGTCTTTTGTAGTCTGCCGATTATTTGTTTTATACAATGAGAATTTTAAGCAGACAAGAATAAATGGTAATCTGAAAATACAATATTGCGATGAATGACTCAAATCTTTGACAAGTATTAATCATTATTACTTAGCTGTCAAAGAATCATACGGTTTAGCGTTATTTGATGTGGTATCAATTCTTTTTTCCTTCTGTTAACTCATTCAGAACTTTTTTTGACAACTCCTATTTTCTGTTGGTCTGTTAGAATCACTTCATTATCTGAAACGAGCTCATAGTAGAGGGCAACCATTACTTCCCAGCATGTGACTTTCTTCGAATGAAGCCTGATATTTAGTACGTTTAATGGTGGTTCATTTTGCTTGTCTTTTCAACACTTATAATGTTCAATGTTATTGTCAGTTAGCTTCTTTTTATCACCTATCAGAATTGGTTTTATTTCAAGCATTTGCTTTACGTTTAACTAGCAAATCATTCAGGAAAATATGAGCCAATAGATTATTTCCGATTACCATTAATGCTATCCTATCTTCATTAGCTGAAGCGTGTGAGACTATTCCAAGAATACCTACAATGAAAAATATACACCCATGTGACGACAGTGAAAAAATTGGTGCTGGAAAGAAACAAACAGATGAAGAAAAATGGAAGGGAGAATACTAAATAATTAACAAAGAACATTTTTAAAAATCTAGTTAAATCATTTAGAAATCAATATCTCTTGACAATTTAAAATTAAATTAAAATTTTAAATTAAATTAGGGAAGCCAAGTAGCATAGATAATGTATTAAAATGTGAAGATAAGCGAAAAATCACAATAGCATCATACAATCAAAACTACTATAGAATAAATGTCCTGGTCTAACAAAACACCTTGAATCCCATTTCAATCCTAACCACACTAAAGATAATCGCAGAAATAGAACACAAACCAAACATAAACAAAAAGGAACCTACTGACGATAAAATTAAAAACAAAACTATTACAAAACTAAGGAATATAAAGCCTCACTTGACATTAAAAACGAACTTTCAAAAATAGCTTACTTTCTTCTCGAATTCAATAACAAGTTTTTCTGCTTTATAAAAAAGCCATGAATCAAAAATACATCTCTAAAAAGTGGGATTTTTCTCGCATTATGACCATACGTAGGTGTATTGATTAGTTACAAAATATTTACTGTATGAGATAAGGAAATTGGACGTATAAAATGGGTTGCGCTAGAGGTAGTTTCACCAAACATCAAAATTTACTACAAAACTCAAACATTAACCTGAAAACCTTTGTCATATCGAGACATTCATGTGGATGTCATTCATGGTGCCAAACCTATTCTGTTTGCTGTATACGACCGATTTCTCAGGTAATTGTTTAAAAATGGTTTTGAGCGAATGAAGCCTATAATTCTTGATGAAGACCACTTTTTTTTTTCCGAACTTTGTGTACTCGCGCTACAGAATCGCAAAGAACTGCACCAAATAACAGAAACCACTTCACTTAATAACTACCAACAGCAGCTTCAGCTAAAATTGATATCACACGTAACATGGAAAAGAAAAATGGTTTTGAGCGAATGAAGCCTATAAGTCTTGATGAAGACCACTTTTTTCCGAACTTTGTGTACTCGCGCTACAGAATCATAAAGAACTGCACCAAATAACAGAAACCACTTCACTTAATAACTACCAACAGCAGCTTCAGCTAAAGGTGATATCACGCGTAACATGGAAAAGAAAAATGGTTTTGAGCGAATGAAGCCTATAAGTCTTGATGAAGACCACTTTTTTTCCGAACTTTGTGTACTCGCGCTACAGAATCACAAAGAACTGCAAATAACGAAGCCACTTCACTTAATAACTACCAACAGCAGCTTCAGCTAAAATTGATATCACACGTAACATGGAAAAGAAAAATGGTTTTGAGGAGCGAATGAAGCCTATAAGTCTTGATGAAGACCACTTTTTTCGAACTGTGTACTCGCGCTACAGAATCATAAAGAACTGCACCAAATAACAGAAACCACTTCATATTAACTACCAACAGCAGCTTCAGCTAAAATTGATATCACACGTAACATGGAAAAGAAAAATGGTTTTGAGCGAATGAAGCCTATAAGTCTTGATGAAGACCACTTTTTTCCGAACTGTGTACTCGCGCTACAGAATCGCAAAGAACTGCACCAAATAACAGAAACCACTTCACTTAATAACTACCAACAGCAGCTTCAGCTAAAATTGATATCACACGTAACATGGAAAAGAAAAATGGTTTTGAGCGAATGAAGCCTATAAGTCTTGATGAAGACCACTTTTTTCCGAACTTTGTGTACTCGCGCTACAGAATCGCAAAGAACTGCACCAAATAACAGAAACCACTTCACTTAATAACTACCAACAGCAGCTTCAGCTAAAATTGATATCACACGTAACATGGAAAGAAAAATATCGTTTTGAGCGAATGAAGCCTATAAGTCTTGATGAAGACCACTTTTTTCCGAACTTTGTGTACTCGCGCTACAGAATCGCAAAGAACTGCACCAAATAACAGAAACCACTTCACTTAATAACTACCAACAGCAGCTTCAGCTAAAATTGATATCACACGTAACATGGAAAAGAAAAATGGTTTGGTGAATGAAGCCTATAAGTCTTGATGAAGACCACTTTCCGAACTTTGTATACTCGCGCTACAGAATCGCAAAGAACTGCACCAAATAACAGAAACCACTTCGCCAATAACTACCAACAGCAGCTTCAGCTAAAATTGATATCACACGTAACATGGAAAAAAGAAAAAATGGTTTTGAGCGAATGAAGCCTATAAGTCTTGATGAAGACCACTTTTTCCGAACTTTGTATACTCGCGCTACAGAATCGCAAAGAACTGCACCAAATAACAGAAACCACTTCACTTAATAACTACCAACAGCAGCTTCAGCTAAAATTGATATCACACGTAACATGGAAAAGAAAAATGGTTTTGAGCGAATGAAGCCTATAAGTCTTGATGAAGACCACTTTTCCGAACTTTGTATACTCGCGCTACAGAATCGCAAAGAACTGCACCAAATAACAGAAACCACTTCACTTAATAACTACACACCAACAGCAGCTTCAGCTAAAATTGATATCACACGTAACATGGAAAAGAAAAATGGTTTTGAGCGAATGAAGCCTATAATTCTTGATGAAGACCACTTTTTTCGGGCTTTGTGTACTCGCGCTACAGAATCGCAAAGAACTGCACCAAATAACAGAAACCACTTCACTTAATAACTACCAACAGCAGCTTCAGCTAAAATTGATATCACACGTAACATGGAAAAGAAAAATGGTTTGAGCGAATGAAGCCTATAAGTCTTGATGAAGACCACTTTTTTTTCGAGCACTTTGTATACTCGCGCTACAGAATCGCAAAGAACTGCACCAAATAACAGAAACCACTTCACTTAATAACTACCAACAGCAGCTTCAGCTAAAATTGATATCACACGTAACATGGAAAAGAAAAATGGTTTTGAGCGAATGAAGCCTATAAGTCTTGATGAAGACCACTTTTCCGAACTTTGTATACTCGCGCTACAGAATCGCAAAGAACTGCACCAAATAACAGAAACCACTTCACTTAATAACTACCAACAGCAGCTTCAGCTAAAAATTGATATCACACGTAACATGGAAAAGAAAAATGGTTTTGAGCAGATAAAGCCTATAAGTCTTGATGAAGACCACTTTTTTCCGAACTTTGTGTACTCGCGCTACAGAATCGCAAAGAACTGCACCAAATAACAGAAACCACTTCACTTAATAACTACCAACAGCAGCTTCAGCTAAAATTGATATCACACGTAACATGGAAAAGAAAAATGGTTTTGAGCGAATGAAGCCTATAATTCTTGATGAAGACCACTTTCCGAACTTTGTGTACTCAACGCTACAGAATCGCAAAGAACTGCACCAAATAACAGAAACCACTTCACTTAATAACTACCAACAGCAGCTTCAGCTAAAATTGATATCACACGTAACATGGAAAAGAAAAATGGTTTTGAGCGAATGAAGCCTATAAGTCTTGATGAAGACCACTTTTTTCCGAACTTTGTGTACTCGCGCTACAGAATCGCAAAGAACTGCACCAAATAACAGAAACCACTTCACTTAATAACTACCAACAGCAGCTTCAGCTAAAATTGATATCACACGTAACATGGAAAAGAAAAATGGTTTTGAGCGAATGAAGCCTATAATTCTTGATGAAGACCACTTTTTTTCGAACTTTGTGTACTCGCGCTACAGAATCGCAAAGAACTGCACCAAATAACAGAAACCACTTCACTTAATAACTACCAACAGCAGCTTCAGCTAAAATTGATATCACACGTAACATGGAAAAGAAAAATGGTTTTGAGCGAATGAAGCCTATAAGTCTTGATGAAGACCACTTTTTCCGAACTTTGTATACTCGCGCTACAGAATCACAAAGAACTGCACCAAATAACAGAAACCACTTCACTTAATAACTACCAACAGCAGCTTCAGCTAAAATTGATATCACACGTAACATGGAAAAGAAAAATGGTTTTGAGCGAATGAAGCCTATAAGTCTTGATGAAGACCACTTTTTCCGAACTTTGTATACTCGCGCTACAGAATCGCAAAGAACTGCACCAAATAACAGAAACCACTTCACTTAATAACTACCAACAGCAGCTTCAGCTAAAATTGATATCACACGTAACATGGAAAAGAAAAATGGTTTTGAGCGAATGAAGCCTATAAGTCTTGATGAAGACCACTTTTTCCGAACTTTGTATACTCGCGCTACAGAATCGCAAAGAACTGCACCAAATAACAGAAACCACTTCCTTAACTACCAACAGCAGCTTCAGCTAAAATTGATATCACACGTAACATGGAAAAGAAAAATGGTTTTGAGCGAATGCGACTGCTAAGTCTTGATGAAGACCACTTTTTCCGAACTTTGTGTACTCGCGCTACAGAATCGCAAAGAACTGCACCAAATAACAGAAACCACTTCACTTAATAACTACCAACAGCAGCTTCAGCTAAAATTGATATCACACGTAACATGGAAAAGAAAAATGGTTTTGAGCGAATGAAGCCTATAAGTCTTGATGAAGACCACTTTTTTCCGAACTTTGGCTACTCGCGCTACAGAATCGCAAAGAACTGCACCAAATAACAGAAACCACTTCACTTAATAACTACCAACAGCAGCTTCAGCTAGAATTGATATCACACGTAACATGGAAAAGAAAAATGGTTTTGAGCGAATGAAGCCTATAGAGTCTTGATGAAGACCACTTTTTCCGAACTTTGTACTCACTCGCTACAGAATCGCAAAGAACTGCACCAAATAACAGAAACCACTTCACTTAATAACTACCAACAGCAGCTTCAGCTAAAATTGATATCACACGTAACATGGAAAAGAAAAATGGTTTTGAGCGAATGAAGCCTATAAGTCTTGATGAAGACACTTTTTCCGAACTTTGTATACTCGCGCTACAGAATCGCAAAGAACTGCACCAAATAACAGAAACCACTTCACTTAATAACTATAACCAGCAGCTTCAGCTAAAATTGATATCACACGTAACATGGAAAAGAAAAATGGTTTTGAGCGAATGAAGCCTATAAGTCTTGATGAAGACCACTTTTTCCGAACTTTATACTCGCGCTACAGAATCGCAAAGAACTGCACCAAATAACAGAAACCACTTCACTTAATAACTACCAACAGCAGCTTCAGCTAAAATTGATATCACACGTAACATGGAAAAGAAAAATGGTTTTGACGAATGGGCTATAAGTCTTGATGAAGACCACTTTTTCCGAACTTTGTGTACTCGCGCTACAGAATCGCAAAGAACTGCACCAAATAACAGAAACCACTTCACTTAATAACTACAACAGCAGCTTCAGCTAAAATTGATATCACACGTAACATGGAAAAGAAAAATGGTTTTGAGCGAATGAAGCCTATAAGTCTTGATGAAGACACTTTTTCCGAACTTTAATATGCTCTCGCGCTACAGAATCGCAAAGAACTGCACCAAATAACGAAACCACTTCATAATAACTACCAACAGCAGCTTCAGCTAAAATTGATATCACACGTAACATGGAAAAGAAAAATGGTTTTGAGCGAATGAAGCCTATAAGTCTTGATGAAGACCACTTTTCCGAACTTTGTATACTCGCGCTACAGAATCATAAAGAACTGCACCAAATAACAGAAACCACTTCACTTAATAACTACCAACAGCAGCTTCAGCTAAAATTGATATCACGTAACATGGAAAAGAAAAATGGTTTTGAGCGAATGAAGCCTATAAGTCTTGATGAAGACCACTTTTTTTCCGAACTTTGTGTACTCGCGCTACAGAATCGCAAAGAACTGCACCAAATAACAGAAACCACTCCCACTTAATAACTACCAACAGCAGCTTCAGCTAAAATTGATATCACACGTAACATGGAAAAGAAAAATGGTTTTGAGCGAATGAAGCCTGTAAGTCTTGATGAAGACCACTTTTTTTCCGAACTTTGTGTACTCGCGCTACAGAATCGCAAAGAACTGCACCAAATAACAGAAACCACTTCATAATAACTACCAACAGCAGCTTCGGCTAAAAAAATTGATATCACACGTAACATAGAAAAGAAAATACCAACATAATCAAGATATTGACATTTCACACAATTTCAAATATAAAGTCACTAATGAAAGCCCATCAATACTGAAGTGAGCGATGGACTTAGGAAACCTTCCTCCTGAAAAATTGTTTTAAGAGAAAATTTTGACAAATTTTAAACGATAGTAGTAGAAGTTGAATGTTTTCTTATAAAGAAATGACTAATATTACTATTACCATGATGCGAAAGCTACAAAAAACGATTAACATTACCAAACTTAAGTGAAGGATTTTCAATGTTTGACACCTCATGTACTGTAAGTTATTCGCAAGTATTGTCTTGATTTGGTCAATGTGCAAGAGAGATATATCAGCCGATCTAATTGACAGTAGAGCATCGTTCAATCTGCTCCAATAAATTGTTAAACTTTTTTTTAAAGTTTAAGTCTCATTTTAACATTTCTTAAAATGAAAACGCTAAAATTCAAATAGACGTTGACAATTCCTTGGCCAAGCAAAATTTGAAGAATTGTGTATTGGTTGACACGAGAAATTTTTAATATCGCCCCGCAATAAACAAAAATATACCAATTTGAAAATCCATGGTGATATAACAATTTTAAAAAGACAATAAAAACAATCTATTTTGAATAAGCGTTTACATCATCAACATATTTATGTAATAAACAGAATAGGTTTTACATTTACTTTTTCTCAGAGAATAATAAAGAAAAATGTTCTAATATTTCTTTAATAGATTGTTTAACAAATTTCAGTTCATTTGATATCCAGATGATTATTTAAAAAAAGACTTGATTACGTAAAATATTATGAATAGACATTATCTCTAAGTTTTACATGTTACAGGCAAACTGACAAACAGAAGAAACGCATATTTAAACTGGACTATGAATGTATTGTTGTTTCTATGCATATAATTCACACACACGCAAGCACACACAAACACACACATACACGCACAGAGGTAACTGGATAGATAGATGGAAAGAAAGAGCAATAATTTCGTAGCTTAGTACGTAAGTATTAAGTAAATTTTCATCTACCTATAACTTTAATATTTTCTGTTCGCTATATGAGATCAATGCATTGAATTATGTGTAGTAACAACAAAAAAGATTATTTTGGCAAATTATTATTTATTGTGTAAAATAAAGTTTTTATTTCCTTCATTAGATTACAAGCTTATCGATGTAATCTACATAGGTACAATTGGAGATAAAAACAACTAAATTATATATATTCACACAAATCGCATAATACAATCCCTACTAATATTTAGGTATTATGAAGATATTTATATATACATATACAGTACCCCATATACTTATTACTTATAAAAATACATATTTAAAACACTTATTAAACTTAGTTTAAGCACAGGACTAAAATCATAAAGCGCACTATGGATTTGTAACTTTACACATTAAATGATCTGACAGACAAACTTCGTTATTTCACAGACACTTACTAGTACTACTACTACTACTATACACACACGCGGGCACATGTATGGGTATTTTATTAATTTCAGTATTACCATATTTACTAATATATTCAGTTAAAATACATATCAAACGTGGTTGCATAATTTTACATGTTAGTCTTGCGGTTTAAACTTAGATAGTTATTCTTCAAAAACGTTACTGGTTCATAAGAAAGCAGGGCATTCCATTAACCTAACTATTTAAGCTTTACGACCCATTTTGGCGAAAGTACATTAAATTCTATAAAATATTCTAATCCACTCATTAATGTATGTTTGTATGTATGCGTGTGTTTGTGACAGCATGTGTGTTTCACCTAGTTGGGTTTTGAGGCAAGCAAGTGTATGTAACTGTGCTAATGATGATATTGGCATACGCCTGTGTTACTTGCCTGGACGTAATAATTGTATTTGCCGCTGAAGAAAACCTCAGTAGAGGTAGTAGTAGTCGGGAGAGGAGTAAAATTTTATTGCTTCTTATTCACGAGAGTGCTATGCAAAAATGCACCGACGCTCAAGGAAAAGCCGTCTATATTGTCTGCTTGCATTAGTCTCTCTTGTATGCTTACTGCTTCAAGTTAACGTAAAGAGCCGGCCTTCTGTATGTGTCGGCAAGTGTAATGGGAGCGTTTGTATGTGCTACTTCCTGTAACATCCCTATAATCTTTTGTATTTCATTCCATTTCCCTGCTCCTAAACTCATTCCTCTACCTCTATCTCTCTCTTTTTCTCTCTCGCCCCGTGTACGTGTGTGCGCACGCGCGCGCGTGTATGTATGTGTGTGTGAAATAGAGAGAGAGAGAGAGAGAGAGAGAGAGAGAGAGAGAGAGTCGACGTAGAGGCGCGTGCGGACGTAGAGGCCGTGTATGCGTATGTGTTGCAATAAAACCTTTCAGTATCTCATCATATATATATATATATATATATATATATATATATATATATAAGATAGATAGATAGATAGATAGATAGATAGATAAGGATTAAATATATGTATATATATATATATATATATATATGATGAGATGCTGAAAATAATGAGATGCTGAAATGTTTTCTTAGTGGGACTCCATAAAATATTTCAGTATCTCATCGTATGTATCAAATGTATTGTGTATATATATATATATATATATATATATATATATATATAGGGGTTATGAAAAACAATACACGATGAGGTTATAAAAATAAATCTGATGTTTGTCATTTACTCAGATTTTGAGAAGTGAATCGGTTGAGGAGTTTTCAAGACACACTCGCCCCTCCCCCTTAACGTCCTCATGCGCGCGCCTACACACACACACACACACACACACACACACACACACACACACACATATATATATATATATATATATATATACCTTCTTTTTGCTTTTCTAGCTCACTGCTTATTTTTTATGTATCCATCTTGTTAACTCAGATTTCTCTCCCTTTGCTCTCTCTCTCTCTCTCTCTTTCTCTCTCTCTCTCTCTCTCTCTCTCTCTCTATTAGGATCGCTGCGTAGTTGCATATTTTCTTACTGTGCGTGTGGGTAGTGTTCACATTCAAACAAAAGCTACTATTTTGAATGCTGATTTTTAAGGCTGGTAGACCATCTGCATTTTGATCGATACGATGTTACTAGTCTCTATTTTAATTTTACCATGTGCCAAACTAAAGGAGCGATCTCTGCGAGCGGGTATATATGTATACTCTCTTCCACTGTTTTTTATTTGTTCGTGTGTTTGCTTACTCATTCTTTTTCATTCTCAGTGCTCCTAAGTACAGAATGAGTATTTTCTCTGTCGTGTGTTAATGCTTTTATCTAGAGGTGTGTGACTTTGCGTATGTGCATGTACATTCTGTTGTATAAGTTTGTTATGATTGACTATGCTTAAGTATATTTGAGGTCAAGTTAAAAAGGATGCATACCTAAGAGAGAAGCGATTATTGTACATGTATACGTCTATTTCGGTCTAACGCCTGCTTAGTTGTTGTGTTAATTGCATATTTTCTACTGTCGCCAGTGGTCAAGTAAACATACGAACTGCATTTGAAAGATTGGTGAAACACAACCTTTTCTATTCAGTTTTGTTACGCGGAAAAAAGTTGACAGGCCTCACAGTTCATATATATATATATAATGCTAACCTACAACAATGAAGCGCAAATATTGCAGCATAAATTAATAGAATTTTGCATACACACATACGTGCTCTCACTTTCGTTCTCTTACACATACACACTCGCGCGTGTGCAAGTGCATAGAGGCAGATACGCACATGCGTGAGTATATATATTTATTTTCATAATACAAAATAACAGTGAGGAGACGTACGTCACTATTTTATAGTTTGAAACAATTTTGGAGATACGTGTTCATATAAACTCTTCGAAGGAAAACGCGCCTTCTCTTCCGCATATGCACTAACACAAAAGCAATATCTTAAGAAAGATGTTGAACGCTCGTTTATTTCTATACCACTAGCTTAACAGGTTAGTCTCACACGCCATTTTTAGTGAGTTCGATCCTCACGCTTTGCTTAGTTTTATGGTCCCGTCTCATACTATGGTAACGAATACATATGATTTCATATTGTATTTCAGCTTCTTCAATGGGAACTAAAATCGGGATTGTTAGAAACTCTTTATTTATGTTTATCAACACGAAATATTCGAATATAGAGAATAAATTCCGATGACAGATGTATGTATAATGTGTGCATGTGACTATGTGTATGCATCTATACAATTATACGTGTATGTTGCATTTATAGGAATGAACTCCTAAGTACGCCTATATACACGTATATATTACGTATATATGCATTTGTTTGTGTGCGTGTTTATGAGAAAAAATCGATAGGCTTCTATTTCTTTCTTTTTATATCCTTAAATGTGACTGTCCATCAATCTGTCCATCAACCTATCTGAATCACCACGTATGTGCGCATTCGCTGTCTTTAGATAGATAGATAGATAGATAGATAGATAGATAGATAGAGAGAGAGAGATTGTTATTTTTTCCACTGCTACCTCCATCTTCTGTATAAGTTGCTTATCTTTCTCTTTCCGCCAGTATTTATCTTTCTCTGTCTCATTCTATCTACTTGTTTTTTGATGTGATTCTCAGTTTAGTTGTTGCCATTATATCACAAGATTACGTGGTAGATTTTTTTGTTCTTGTAAAAAACAACCTACTTTTGTTTAATTTGCATTATTCTTTTTTGTTGTTTTTTTTTTCAATTTTCTTTGTTACAATGTTTTTATCTTGCACATACATTTATCTTTGCTTCCTTTCTTTCATTTTAATTAATTTTATTTTTTCTTCCTCTTTTCTTTTTCTCTTGTTCCTATTAATTTTGTAGTAAAAACAACAACAACAACAGCAATAACAAAAAGCACTTTTTCTAACCGTTCTTCTATATTTGTCTTTTATGAATAAACAACTCCATTAAGTGAATCATTAAGGGGATCTTATTACACTCTTTATTATTATTTGATATAAGTTATCTACTTATCTGTATCTATCTCAATACAACACAAATATCATAGTTTCATCCACATATAAAAAAACGACTAAAAATAATGGAGGCCTTATTAATAAAAACGAAAAAAACAACACTCAACAACATCAACTACGAACAAGCTAACAACATGCTTACCGTGTTCTGTACATAACACATACCACAACTCCGCATTATACTTAACACCACATACATTTTGTTACACGTAAAATAACATTCATTCTCGAAAATGGCTAAAAGTATAACCGAAAGCGGTTGTTATAAACAAAACATTTGGACAATTTTAATATAATTTATGTTTACAAAAGAAAAAATCATAAGATTTCATGAAAACTTACATAGAAAACTTAACCATAATACTTTTTTTGTCATTTTTAATGAAACCTGCTTAACGAGAGATTGCTGCCCAAATAAACAATGTCTAGATCCATATATCTCATTTTGTTCATATACATCTCAATCTACCTGCTTGCTATCATGTATCTCTTTCCGCCATTCTTTCTTTCTTTCTTTTTTCTTTCTTTCTTTCTTTTTTCTTTCTTTCTTTCTTTCTTTCTTTGCACTCTCTCTCCCAGCATTAGCCCGTATCTATCTAAAAGTAATTAATAAAATACAGCTGTCCTTTCAAACTTAGCTTCGTATTTCGCCATACTAACTCTATAAAAACCGGCTTCATCACTGTCTGACCGCACTGTTCCTTGGCTTTTTTGTACAACTATGTTAATAACTGACCTAACCATAAGTTTTATTTTGCAACGAAACTAAGTAAGCGAGCGTGTGTACAGTAGACCAACATTTGACAATGCTCACCAGGACACACTTCAGTTTATATTTTCTTTGTTATTTAAGCTTTAATTTAGATGCCTTGGTGTTTCACGTACCGGCTCGTTTCAGTAACATTACAGTGAGCATGCACATATCTGTAAAAACGCTCATCTACAGATATTAATATTTTTCGTACATGTGCAATGGAAGCATATACGATGTAAGAAACGTTTTGTTGAACTAAGCACGTACGTGCAGGTGTATGCATTAACTGACATAGATAAGTGAATAGGTAAATTACAATGTACTATATGAGAATCTATTTATGTGGATATCTATTAGTTTTTACATAGGTATTTCAAAGTGCTAGCATGTCTGCGCATGTCTGCACATGTATGCCTGTAACGTGCGTGTGTGTGCAATTCCTTTGAATATAATCATTCATATATAAAGAGGAATGTCTTATTGTCAAGACTAGATGACAGAATCGGTTTTCATTTGGTCATCGTTCGATAAGTAAACTCCACCAGGTTCTGTACGTAGTTTTATTAGGCTCGTCGTCGTCGGTACCCAATTGTGTAGCGCATATTAATCGAGATCTCGGGTTGCCCATATGTTTCTGGCAGAATCCAAAGGGAAGGGTATACCAATACAGTTTGGCAATACGCCATCCAACGGCCTTAGTCTAGATTTGAGTAAAGTTTACTTCTTTCTGTTTTAATCATTTCATCACAATCAAGGTGACAAAACCACTAAGGAGTTAATGAAAGTAAAAGAAAACGACAAACCTTAGGGAGGAGAATGGACATGAACTAGGATTCAAATAGAAGATGGCGATTGACATTGCATTTAAATTTTTGAAGATCGTAGTTTATATGAAAGCAAGAAGCCAAAAGAGACTGCGACAGACGAGAAGTGTGAAAGAAGGAACTAGTAGAATTTACGGCAATATCTAATTATTTCAACAGTAAAATAATGAAATATAACTGTCAATTTAGTATTACGCTTAAATTAGCTTTAAATCGATGCACGAAATAGAAAAGCTCATTAGAACACTTGTCATGAAAATATTTATGGAAAAGGCGCAGAGAAGCTACGTTACTATTTGTGGGAAGTGGATTGAAACCGAGATATCATTTATAAAAAGATAACATTAGAGTTTCTTTTTTGGATATTTTCAACATATGGTTTCGTGTCTTAGTGACGGCATGCAAGTTATGGATATAAATATATTAGCTTAATTGATATTTTCATTTATAAATTTTATTACCTAATATTATATGTGAAAATATCTCATAGGAGGAGATGCGGAAATGTTCTCATCCTGAACGATTTCACAGAATTTGAGTGTTATTTTATTACTTTAGCTGAAAAGATTCTTCCATTGTATTTTAACGTGCAAATTTTTATGATTTCTCAGAACGAGAAATCGGAGAGGCGAGTTCGAATTCCAGTTAAATTCTTTGCATTCACTTACGCGCAGATACCCTTGGGAAAGGCATTAATCCATCTCTTCTTCCTCCAGCTATGGGGTAAATAACAGGACAGATTAGGTTCTATAACCTTGATTAGCAACCAATCTACCACCGAAAGTAATGGCAACGTATTGCTGAAAAATCTTCTGCCTAATTTGTTATGTCTCTTTCTAGACATGATCGTCCAAGCGTGTGGCACTTAACTGACTGACTGCATTTTTATGATTCTTGCATTTATTTTAAAATTTGTTTCAGATCATTGACTGGCTGAAAGTGTGAAATTTTCAAGTTTTGAATTTCAGGCCGTCATTCACTGAGTTCTTTTTCGTACAGAAGAAAATTCTAGAAGCAATCCTCTCGTGTATGAGGTAAACATTAGGTGACGAATACCCGTCATATACAAACGAAAATAACTTTCAACAGAGGGATTATTGTGACGCAAAATGCTGTACGATCTAAGAAACCTTCAAGGGTGCTAATTCTTGAAATTGATTAGCAGCAATCATGTATGTCAAAATAATTGAATGCTGAGTAGTAATGATATGTAATGAACATCTCCAAAGTGATTTTACATAGTTTTCATTAATCTCACGATAAGTTTCGGAAAATCTTTTCATTGTTGATTAAATGTAGCTACTCCATTATTACCAGGAAACCAAACAACAGCTCATGCAGTCGGCAGTCAGTTTCCCCATCTTCTTCGTAGTTGAAGACAAAAGACATTTTCTTATCAAATGCATCTATTTAAAGGTAATCGCTTCTGAGGTTAGATATTCGAAAGGCGCAGCTTAAAATGTCCCTAAATACTTGGAGACAAAATGTCCCTAAATACTTGGAGACAACCACATCTGATCGATCGTGAAAAACTTTTATTCACCGACTTTTTGTGAGCAATAGAAAAATGGCAGTCATAGATATAAGAAATTATGCAAACTGTTTGTGTCTAACATTGAAACAAACTTAAAGAATTTCTATTGATAGAACTCATAACTTGTATAGAATCACATGTTTCTCTAAAGAAAATGACAATACCCATGTAATACGCTAAATTTGAACATCTCCGAAACGAAACTGCTTTTCTTCTGATTTGAAGGATTAGAACAAAGGTTTGAAATTTGAAATGAAAGAGAGTGATAAATCTGAAATGAACTTTCTTGAGTTCCATGGTCGAAGGTATTATTAGAAGAAAAGAGTACGAAGAATAATACCCTGTAAATGTATTGTATTCAAGAAACGATTAAATACGAAGGAGAAAGAGGTGTAGTAGTATGGGATTGTCTCTAAAAAGTATTCATTCGTTGTATGCAATGATATGAATTATAGATTTAAGTTTCGTGTAGATATTGAATAAGGTTTTGCTACAGTAGACTTCAAATTATCGAGCTTGCTAGTCGGTTTCTCGGCATAACGACTTGTAACACCGCTAGATTGTCTACATTTGGGACATTATGGTGCGTAATCGCAGAGCTTCAATCATATTGAGAACTTATGACAACTAGCATCCAATACTGTAAGCCTACAAACGAAAACGTTCTCTCACTATTAAAAGATTGAGAAAAATCCCAGTAGTTGCAGTTTTCTACTTCTTCATGTGCCGTATCCCTTCAAGACGTAGACGATCATGGACTTCAACTTGGCTCTGTCTCTTGTCGCTTTCACTATTCTTCCACTTGGCATCTCCCCCAAATCCCTTTCTGCCATCCATTTGCTCAGACCTATCAAGTAGGTATCGCGCTACTTTCCCTTTATGCGCCCTGTGAGTATTAAATTCTCCAGGCTCTCCTTCCTCATTGCATATTCCGGAAACCTTACCTGTCTCTTCCTTATATTAAGTATGAGTTTTCTCCTCGTCAACATCCCCTACAACACATCGTCGTTAGTTACGTGCTCAGTCCATGTTATCCTCAGTATCCTTCTGTAAAACTACGTTTCTGTTGCCTCAAGCTTCACCTTCATCCTTGAGGAGATTGTCCAATGTTCACTGCCATACAAAAACACAGACATCACATAACAATCCAGCCCTCTCTTCTTTGTTTCCAATGAGATTTTCTTGTCTTTCAGTACTCTGGTTAGCTTTTGAAATGCGTCCTTGGCCATGCGTATGAGTCTTTGGATCACAACATCGCACTTTCCATCCTCTGTCAGTATGCTTTCCAGGTATTTAAGTTTCTTTACTTCTTTTATTTTAATTTCTCCGACCTGTAGTTGGCATTTTGGGGGTCTTCGTTTTGCTGCTGATCATACATTGTTTTCTTGAAGTCTATGCTTTGTCCTTTCTTCTCGCTTTCTCTTGCTACCTTCTGTAGTAGGTAATTTATTTGCATCATTACCTCATAGTTTTATTTACAAAAAAGAAAAACGGTTATTCGCGCCTAAAATTTATCTGGTAAAAATTCTACAAAATTGAAGTGTTTCTAAATAGCTAGATTACTGTGTTTTTGACAAATTAACATTATGTTACTGTTTTTAAATCATTCATTTTAAAATGAATATCAATTAAAATAATAAAAATTTATAGCAATCAAGATATTTTATTTACCTGTTTTCACGTGTGTGCAAATTTGAAACAAGTTCGCCTTTTTTTTATACTCCCACCACTACGTGAACACGTGATACTTTCAACTGAATATAGTTCAGGAAATATATAAATTAAGACAGAACAACTGAGATTTATAAACATATACACATATCCTTGGATATATGTGTGAGTTTCTCTCTCACACACCCTCTCTCTGTCTGTCTGTCTGTCGCTCTATCTGTCTGTCTGTCTGTCTCTCTCTCTCTCTCTCTTTCTGTGTGAGTTTCAGTTATTTATTTACCTGCTTTCATTTGCTTCCAATATATTGGATTATACACATATGAACATACATGCATTAGCACCTATTCACATGTTTTCATTATATTGTATTAAAGCATTAATTTGTACCCTCGGAGTTGCCGTTTTACATCTGTGCCATATGATGTTTCAAACTGTGTCGTGTGTGCAGTTTTTCAAGACATTCTTTTATTCCCCTCTTTTTAGTTACCTCCACTAAATCGCCAAAAAACAGCATAGTATAAATAAAAAAAAATGTCCCAAACCTAATGAAATAAAATTTTTCCATCAAAATGTTTATATTATTAAGAGAAAAGATAAAAGTAATCTTTTATTACTTTCAAAAAATTTTTAATCCCTTTTAACATTTTTGAAATTTTGGAAGAAAATCTTGAATTTGATTTGAGTTAGCGGGTAACCAAAACGTTAAGACTGTTTACAATGGAAAACGTAATGATTACATCACCCACTTTTTTTTCCATTGACAAACACATTTGGAAATTCTCGGATTTGAATGAAACTTTCAGTACTCAATCACAAATGAATTAAATTATTTTTGAAATTATTATTTTTTTAAAATTTGGTAAAAATATATATTTTTTTACCTTTGTTACCCCCACCCTCCACGTAAATCCATGAAATATTAATAAATTTCAGTGTCATGGTCTATAATTTTGTTAGTTAACGCAGGACTCATTGGGGAATATAAATCATCTATTTTTTATTCTAAATTTTCCCCTCTATCCGAAGAGTAAAATAAAAAATGCAATAAAACTTTGATATTATTTAATTTGATAAGATTTTAATTGTCTGAATAAATAATAAAAATTAAGGACATTATAGTCTGAAGATCACTTATGAAATTTTAAAAGAATTGTTTACATTTTTTTTTTGTTCTTATTATAATGATTTATATAGTTTTAAAAATATTTTTAAAATCTTTAAAGAACTGTCGTGGTTAGATTGTTAAGTTAGAAATTGATGATATTGCCTATCAAAAATTGAAAAGTTTAATAAAAAGTCATTCATCACCTATATTTTTAAAATAACTTGAACTTTTTTTGTGCATTTGATTTTTTTTAATGTATGGTAATTTCTATGTGCAAATTAAAAGGTTTCCTCTCTTACCCGAAAGAAATTGTACAATTTTTCACTTACAAACGCCATATACCTTTTTCTATAATCAATTCAACAAGTTCTTGATTTACGGCGCCGACAGCTCAGAGTTCAAATCTGTGATTAAGAAATAGTTTTATTATAAATAAAAAAAGTAATACTTGTGTAAATCAGATTAATTTAACATAAAATTGGCTAACTTTCCAAAAATAATGTGTCAGAGATGTATATTTTATTTTTGCAAGATTTTTAAAACTGAGAATTAACTTTTGTTTACAAATGTATCGATCGCTCAAAAATGGCGGCAAAATTCAAATATTGAAAAATCTCATACTTTTATATTCCAATCAATATAATTTCTGTTTGAAATAAACCTGAGAGTATTTTGCTTACTGGAAATAGTAAATTTAATCATTTAGCTTTCAATTAAAACTAAAATAAAAGTTTCAAGAAAACTTTTTCATTTTTAAAAATTCAGTTTAAAAGTAACTACGCTGTTTTTTTCACGACTTAGTGGTGGTACCTTTTTTCTAATGGTGCTTGTTGGGCACATGTCGTAATGCTGGAGTTAGCAAACTTGTTTCGTAAACTAGTGAATTCGATAGTGAATAAGCTATTATTACTTTGTCTAGAACTGACTAAACTATAATAAATTATTATTAATGGCTTACTTCCCTGGTATAATTTTCTGTTATTGTTTAAGTCAAATTCGGTCAGTGATTCAAATTTAATTTAAGAAAAAAGCATACAAACGCAGAAATACACGTATTCGTTGATAAATTAAAGGTCACTAATTTTGTTCATCATAAACATCGAGTCTCTGGTTCATGGGATCATAATTTTAAATAATAGTGTTTACTAATTTTAAAGATTTCCTTACACGTATTAAAAACTGATATTACTCTTTAATCTAAGGTAAATTCATATAAAGAAAAGCGAATTATAAGCTTATATCAAATGATAATTTTCTCGTAAATAAATATTTTAGTTATATTTGATAGTTATTAAAATCAGCAAGATTTTTTTTGTTGAAGGTAGTGATAAAATTACAAAAAAAACAAATTTAATGAGAATCTACATACTCACCGAACTCTCTACTTTATGCACATATACATACACAAATATAATCAGATATTTATTTTAGATTATTCTCATCTGTCTTTCTGACTTCCATTCCTTCTCGCGTATTCCTATATATATATATATATATATAGCATAGTGATGATCCACGTGTACTGTCTTATGTATAGGAAAGAATATTAAAACGTTTTGAGTTTAAAAATGTGTTTTTTTGTTACTGCATTAGTTTATTTCTACTATTATATTTTATATTTCAGACCGACCTCGGTCCTTCATCAGAAACAAATGATTTTAAATTTGAATTAGTAACGTATTTCGCGAGATTTCACGTGAGTGTCTGTGAAGAGTCTGTTTACATCACGTGACGTGTTTGTTTACATCACGTGACGCGTTTGTGGAGAAAGTTTTTGTTTTTACATCAAGTGACGTTGAAAGCGACAGATTTTTTAAAAATTATGTTTGTAAACGTAAACCTATCTTTAATAATGCTTGTAAATTTGCTTTAGATAAAAAAATTTTTAAAATGTATCTAAAAGAGTTTAGTTATTGAAGTATTTGTAAAAATTCAAAGCACCTATGTCCCTATTTAACCCTAGCTTGTGTGTATTTAATTTTAAAATCCAGTATTTTTCTTTCTGCGTGTGTATGTAGAACTAAAATTGGAGTCTATTAGTAAACATTTGCAATTTTCTAAGGTGTGACCCGGTTGATTGAAATGTGCTCTTACTGGGGAATGTTGATTATTTTGGCGAATATTAAGTTTGTGATTATTGAAGCGAAATCTAAAGTATTAGATGTAATCAGACTCTTCACAGACACTCTCGCGAAATCTCGCGAAATACGTTACTAATTCAAATTTTAAAATCATTTGTTTCTGATGAAGGACCGAGGGTGGTCTGAAATAATAGTAGAAATAAACAAATACTGTCAAAAAAACACATTTTAAAACTCAAAACGTTTTAATATTCTTTCCTATATATATATATATATATATGTGTGTGTGTGTGTGTGTGTGTGTGTGTGTGTGTGTGTGTAGACTGGATAAAGAAGCTCACTTGTGGCGTGTAATTGAGAGTGACTATGAAAATCTAAATCTTTGACAGATAGATAGATAGATAGATAGATAGATAGATAGATAGATAGATAGATAGATAGATAGATATGTCTTTGATGTTTGAGGTTTTGATCAGATCTGGGAATTGGTTCAGGCCGAGACCTTGTCTGTGCCACTTTCACACACACACACACACACACACACACACACACACACACACACACACACACACACACACACACACGCACACACACACACATACACATGTATATGAATAAAAGTGAGCAAGATTTGTTTTTTGTGATCATTTCGTTGATTTGACTGTTGTGCAGCATTTCTCGGGCACTCGTGTATCAGTTGTTTCTACACAAACTCGCTTAGTGTGATGTCTGAAGACAACGACTTTTGTAGCACCAGTGTTTGTAGACCTGTATTTTTCCACTACTAAATTTATCAATGGAATATGAAAGAGGATTTAGTGCACCACAACAAGCATTGTATGTTTTACGCAAGGTTCTGTTTTGTTTACTTGCTCCTCACAAGAAAAAAAACGAACAAAATCTGTTGCTTTAAAAAATGGTGGATGTATGTTCATTCTCACTAAACCAGGTTAGAATTACAATTTCACGCACGCACATAAACACACTCACACGTGCGTGCACACACAATTCTCTCTGAATGCGAGTTCGTGTGTGTGTGTGCATGTGTTAACTTTCATATAATATGTATATATATTTGAACTTTATTTTTAACGGATAATCATATTTGGGTAAAGGCACTGTTTTTTTTATTATGAAAGAGTATATTTATTTATTTACATCTATAAGCCTGAATATTCGAAAAATCTTGTTAGAAAAATATGCGCCCTCCGATAATATTCAAACCTGTGTCTTCCAAGGAAAACCATCATTTGATATGACATGCCTTTACCTCTCGGCCACGTAGGAACTCAAGATCAAGCGAAGCCTGAATAGTGCTTTTGGACACATATATTTTTCGATTCTCGAATTATACATATCTGCTTTGTTTTAACTTAAACAAAGAATTTTTTTTCAGGAAATGGATTAAACTCGAATGTTCTGGTCAGTAGATGTAAAGAAATAAATATATAGTTTAATAATAAAAATAGAGCGTGTACTCAAAAATTATGTTTAAACAAATAAATTAAAAAGTATGTTGGATTTATTGCATTCCTAAAAATGAATTGGGTGAATGTTCCAAAGTCAAAGCATCCACGCCAGTATTTAAATCGAAACGAAAAAGTTGACCATACAGAATGGTCAGCACCAGCAGTGTCTGTAAAAAAAAAATAAAAATAAAAATAAAATAAAATCCATGTTTGTGCTGATTTCTTGACTGGGTTAAATGTGAATGCTTACAATAACAACTATGCTTTACGAAGATGAGAGGAAATTTTTTGCGAAATTAAACGGTATTTTCCAAGGCGTATTTGTAAATACAAGTTGAAGAAGAATGTTTAAAGTTAAAATGTGTAAATACGGACAAGAGACTATAATTTTAACCGACTTCTTTTTGCGATTAAAGTGGTTCCGGCTGTGGACAAGCTATGGGTACTATGCGTTCAGGTTGGGATTTCACAGTTGCTTTATCTGAATGATATATTGATTAAAAATGTGTGTAAAGAACAATATATCGATCATGTAAAAAAAAAAACTATAAAAAATAACATTTCTAGGTCTAGCAAATTTTTATAAAATTTACATACTTATTATGCAGAATTTAAGAGCTCAACTGGATAATTTGCTTTAGAATGGTGTAAAATGGAACTGAACTGATAAGTGTCAAAAGGCATTTGAAGAAATCAAGAAAATATTAACCCCAGACATTCATTAATGCACTACGATTCGAAAGAATAAATCGTCGCTATGTGACGGTATACTAATGTTTGCATAAATAATAGTAATACCTATCATATTACAAAAGCGGATATTGAATAAATTTCGTAGGGGTCATCCGGAAATTTCAAGGATAAAATCTCTTATGAGAAGTTATGTATACTGAACCAAAATGGATCAAAACATTCAAAAATTAGGAAAAGCATGCAGAGATTGTGCTCTGGCAGCAAAATCACCTAAAGACGAATTTACAAACTTGGTCAAAGACAGATACTCTTTGATCAAGATTGCACTGCTGATTTTCTAGGTTTAATGAACAGATTGCATTATCTGGTGGTAGTGAAAAGTGGCTTGAAATTTCTGAGAAATTTTTCTGCAAAAAAATAAAAATTACATAGATACAGTGAATTTTTTGCATGAACTTTTTACAAGATATGGCATTCAGTATGGCATAGTCTCGGATAACGGTACACAATTCACTGCTTAGGAATTTAAAGAATTTTGTAAAATGTTCTTGATTGAAGATATTACTACCCCTCCGTATCACGCTATGTCAAACGGACAAACAGAACTATTTGTGGATACTTTTAAGTAAGTCCTGCGTTTTGTATCGTTCTACAAAGTAGGCCACAAGGAATTGATAGAAATGCTCAGCAACATATTTGGCAAAGACATCAGAGTAATAAAGAACCTCTACTGGCAGACAGGAAACGAATTCATCAGATATACAAAGATAGAAAAACAGGGATGTGCCTTTTCACCGGACCTATTCAACTTGTACAGACTATTCTGAGGACCCTAGAATTTATGTCAGGATTCGTCATTGGCGGTCACAATCTGAACAACATCAGATACGTAGATGATACAGTGCTGATAGCTGACACGGAAAAAAAAACTACAAGACCTCCTAAAAATGCAGATGAAGAAAGTCGAAAGAAAGGACTACAAATAAACTACAAGAAAATGAATGTATGATTATCAGCAAACGGAGGAGCCTAAAATCCCCATTACATGTTGGGGATACTAAATATCATCAAAGATTAAGGAAAAAATTGAAGCAATTGAAATGTAGTTCTACAGAAGGATGCTGCGGATATCATGGATCGAGCATGTGAGCAATGGTGAAGTTTTAGAAAGGATGAAAACGAAAAGGAACTAATACTGAGCATCAGGATGGACAGCTGAAGTTCTTAGAACATGTGAAAAATCTGATACTCACAGGTTAGATGGAAGGAAAGAGAGACAGAAGAAAGCAGCGGATAACATATTTGAAGGGTCTGAACAGGTGGATTGTACAGCGGGGTTTGAGTGGGGTAACTGGAGAAAGCGTGCTCAGAGCTACCAGAGCTAGGGAGACGTGAAAGACCAGGATCGCCTACGTCCTGAAGGTTCATGGCACTTAAAAGAATAAGAATGAAAAAGTGAGTGAAGAAGCATTTCAAAAATTCTTCAGTGTATACTGGATCACACCGAATGCAAATGAACCGGCAAGCATTTCACTAGTAGAATTTATACTTGCAATAAAGATTAAATCGGTTTTTGACAGCTTGTTGCCAGGTCAAACAAGATTAAGAACATTTTTTTAAATTTCTAAAGTGCTTTTCCAGAGTATATAAAAATGGAAAAAAAAATGTGGGAAGACGACGTAATAAGGTCATGAATTGGGAAAAATGATTTACATATTGAAATGAAAAATAGGAACACAAAAAGAATTGGAGTCAGTTAAATAAAAAGTTTACTGAAGAGCAGAAGAACCTATGCAAGTACTGTATAATATTTTTGACGTATTAATACCCTAAGAATTCGTTGAACGTATAAGTATCAGAACTAGAAAAACGAAACATGGAAAAACTAGTGGCTGACCCAAAATAAAAGAAATACAAATTTCAGTCCGTGATGAACGCGACAAAAAGAGGATGGAGTGAATACTAAGAAATAAAATATTTAACAAAATAAAAAATCTCTAACGTGAGGATGTATGTTGTGGAACAAATAAGACACCATCTGTAACACAAATGAACTAGGCAAGACGCCTTGAATAAAAACTCAAACATAACTCAACGCCAGAGTTTCGCGCGAACTCATGAATGTTAAACAAGATCTTTGTCTTCGGGCAGAGAACGACTCAGTCGAACCTTGATTTAAACCTTGATTTGAGTTTCTGTGCTTGGTTTCCCCACGTAAACCCCAACCTTGTGTGACATCCTGTTTCATTGGGGAGACTTTGTGCAAATACTCAGAATTCCACGAGAACTTGTACTTGTCAAGCCCTCTGTCTTCTGAACAGAGACTCGACTACAGAAAAATAGAAAAGCCCGATTCCAAGTATGCAGGGGCTGAGAAATTTTTAACCAAGTGTAAGTGCTCGGAAACCCCATGTAAAAAAAAAAACGGACCTTGTATTGTTTCCCGCCTCAGTAGTTTGGACTACCCAGAGTTCTGTAAGAGCTCGCAGTTGTCAGTCAAGATCTCCATCTTCGGGCAGAGAACGACTCAGTCAGGTTGCAGTCTACGGACGGAGACTCAGTTGAGAAAATAGGTAAGCTGTCTGTCTTCGTATAGAGTGCGACTTAATCCGTGCTCAGTCTACGAATTCGGCTAAGAAAAATAGACAAGCATAGTGCTTGATCCCGCGCTTGCAGGGGCTAGATAAATTTTGTCCTATGACCCGAGTGCACGCAGTTGGATTAAGCACGACCTTGTGTCACATCTCGTCTTCATAGGGAGACTTTTAGTATTTGAGTTTCGAGAGAGCTCACATTTGTTAAGCTCACTGTCTTCGGACTGAGTACAACTCAGTCGGAGGTCTGTCTACGGACTGAGTCTCGGCTTTGGGCAAATATCCAGGGTTTCGAGAGGTTTCTGGCAGACTGTTTCTTAGAATATTGTTGAAGTTAGTCGACAAATGATATTATAACCGTTAGTAGAAATTTTTAACACTATCCATGTTTATTTAACTGATATTATGGCCCCTGGTCACTTTTTCTTCTTTCTTCTATTATTTCCAGGTTGTATATTCATTATTTATTATTTTGTATAAATATTTATAAAGTTTTGCCTCATTCTATTTACAGTCAAATATGTTTCTGAGTTAGGCTTAGTGAAGTAAGCATGATCGTCTACTTGCCTACTTTGAGAATCATCATTTGAAATACGGGATTTTAATTGTGCTCGAACAGTGTACACTAAAGGAGATACTCAAATCTCTGGGATTCAGTTGCAAATTCGTACAATTTGATAGCAATCAAATTCTGGATATGCATGGAGTGTCTGGTGTAAAAATTTAAAACAATTAAACTGCCTTCTAAGGCGAAAAGTTATACAATAAGTATGTGTAGGCATGTACATGCACAAATGACTTGTATTATGCATAACGTGTTTCTGCGCAAACGCGCACGCACGCACACACACACACAGATATATATATATATATATATATATATATATATTATAGATAAATAGATAAACTGGTCGAGAATTTTGCAAGACTCTTTCGTGTGTATCTTGCAAAGTTCCCTGGCAAACAAAAAAGGGAATAAGGGAATGCCCGAGAGTCATAATGCATATCTATCTATCTATCTATCTATCTATCTATCTATCTATCTATCTATCTATCTATCTATCTATCTATATTTATATATATATATATACCTCCAAAGATTCGTAAAAAATTGTGCATATATGATAAAAAAGATGCCTCAAACTTAACAAAAAATGTTTGTCGTCAAATTTTTTTTTGTTATTAAGAGGAAAGACCAAATAATATTTTGCTTATTGAATTATATTATTTTAATCCTTTTTAGGATCTTCAACATTTTGGTTATTTATTTATTTTATTTTATTTTGCATAAACGGGTGACTATAAATTAGTACAGGACATTTTAGCATCTGGTGATATGCTAGAGTGAAAATAATAAATTAGTACAGGACATTTGTATATATATATATATATATATATATGCAAAGCAATACACACAGGTGGAGAGAAAGGAAAAAAGATTGTTTTAAGTGTGCAGTGTGTTCAGTATTTTCATATACACAATACACACCGTTCTTCCAGATTACAAGAATTGATATTTTCATTTACACTCTTAAAAAACAATACCCTGATACAGTTCATAATTTTGAGCATGACTCTCTCTCTCTCTCCCCTCTCTCTCTATTATATTATAATTATAAATATTACCAATAGCATATAAAGTGACTGTGAATGTGTTTTGGTGGTTGAGGTTTTTGCCCTAGGGTCTACTTTTCCTGTGATCTTTTGTATAACCCGCAAACACGTTACAGCCGTTGGATATTTCATTTTATTAATATAGTAATACTTATACTTGTAAAATTGTACTATCTATAAATATCTGTAAGTATCGATGAACTTTTTGATGAACTTTAGCTGTGCATGCATATGTTCTCGTGAAATAATGTTTATATGAGCTGATGCATACGAGACCTCTATTTTATTACATTCAACATTATTTTTTAATCGTTGTCTGCATCTGGTAACATGCTAGAGTGAAAATAATATTTCAGTCAATGTACATTATGTATTCAATGAATATTCGGCATAACATTAAAATCTTTGATCACACACATGTGTGTACACACAGACACACTGTTTACTTCTTCACTAGGTCAGTGTTTTGTTATGTCAAAATTTCTCGTATGCACCCAAATATAACAAGATACGAAGGCTTCAAGTTGTGCAGAAATTCAGATATCGTAGGGAAACATCATATACTTATTCTGCATTAAAACAGGAATTTATTTATCATCAAATTCTTCTGCCTTTTATTTGAACGTATTTTTTGCCCGTCATTTCACACTGAAAAGAAAAGATATAAATATCACTGTTATAAACCAAACATAGATTTATAAGTTTATACACATAAATTGAGTACAATTTATTTTTAGGCGTAGCCTTTTTCTATGATTGTGTTATCATTTAAGTCGATGCGTGTAACAGATTCACTTTGTAGACTTTACATCTTCAGAGCTGAATCTGTTATTTACATCAATAAATCCCACAAGAAATGCGTCTATATTTCTATCATATGCTTCATAACTAGTCCCGTAACCCATTAGTGTTGTCGGGACATAACATGTACTACAGTCATAACAGGCACCAGTGTATTTATAGCTACATAGTCTGGCGAAACCCATCCCTCTTCAGGCTAGTTTTGAGTTTTCACCTTCTACCTCTCCTTGAGGTAGGAGAGCTCAATCAACCCTGCCATTTAACCCAGAGTTAAGGGAGAGGAAGTGATAGAGTTATATCTTTCTCAATGATAATTTTGCTCGCCAATTTCACTCTCCAAATCGCTAGCCGTTTCACTACCCGCACATTCTATTTTACGTGCGCTCATATTAAAAAAATATTTGCAGTGGTAAAACAACATCCATGGGTGCATGGTTTGGCTTTAAAGTAATTGAAAATAATAAACGAACATCTTCTCTTACACTTTTAATTTTATTTAACTCTTATAAAGATGAAAAATTTGAAGTGTAATTTTTTCAATAACCTAATCTTCGTTTGCACATTAACCCTTACAAGAAAGTACGTATATTCTTCATCTTTCCGAGTGAAGCATTTTAACGCACACACTTATGCACATACAAATATGTAAGTGTGTATGTATCGATGCAGTTATAACATACGTTTTACATACTCGAGATTTGTTTGTAAATCGGTGTCATATCTCCGTAGTCTCTTTCAAGAGCATAGTAAATAGAATCAACTGAAAATTTACAACAGTTCCATTCATGATTCTTTTACCTAGAGTTGCTATTATCAAGAGCCCCTCTTCCCCGTTTTCTTCTTTCGCTCTTCAGCACTGTTTCTAGTTTTCTTGCCTCGTCTGCTGGAAAGGTTGCATTTTATGGGCGCACATTCGAAAGTCTAAACATTTTACATAGTTAGGATTCAATTAATCTTTCTATTTCAATTTCTAGAATGTTATCCTGACGGTGAACCAGTGGTTAATACGCACATATGTATTAATCTGTGTGGGTGCGTTTTTCATGCTCATAAGAATTCTATTAAAACGGTGAGTGAACTCACCGATTGTATTGAAGACAAGAAGGCAACAGTGAATAACCAACCAAATAAATGGGTGCAAACGAATGACAGAACAGCGACTGAGAAGGATAAAACAAACCTTACTAAGAGCTACAAAGAAATGGATGTTGTAGAGAGCCTTGATCGGCCACGTCCTGTAAAGACACAGAACTTGAATGAAGGAGAAGAATATTTCTATTTGTAAATTAAACGTGAAACAATTGAAATTTCAAAGAATTGTTATATTTCATCACTAAGGATTAACTCGTGAATGAGTAAAAATTAAAATAAAAGTAAACTATGCCAACTTTATCTGTTAGATATTTTCGGTTTCTTAATCAAAAGCAAATGTTGAAATTGTAGAATCGACGAAATCTTATAACTAGTAGCGTGTGTCAAGTATTAAGTATGTACAATTTATTAATATCGCCAAAGTTCTCGTAAAAATATGAAACGTGTATAGGAATTAAATGATGATTAACAAGTTTCTGTTCGTGAAATACGAAAAAAATGAAAAAGCTGATTTAGTATATATTAGCATCATAGCCCGGCGTTGCCCGTGTAACTCAGAACATTTTAGTAGTAGGGGAAGATGTCAATGTGAATTGCCTGGGATTTCGTTCAACAGCTGGTCATTAATTGCACTAACCACAGCATTTTTGGTGCAAGTATAGCCCTCTCACTGAGCCACTCAACATCCAAGTAATTCCTTTTGAGGTCTGGGAAAACCAATGTCTTAAGATCCCTCAGATTGTCAACAGTGGTGTACACATTTGAGATTGGTATGTTTCCAGCGTCATCCTTTGGGATTTGGTTGGTCCTTGCCAATGGATAAAAGTGAAGCTGCAAAATTAGAAGCGTTGTTATTACCGAACAAATAGGCGCGCATGTTTGTTCTTAGGCGCCAAGTTTGCACTTGGGCGCCATAGATTTGATGATTTAAGACTTGATCTTACCTCATCCGCCCTGGTGCCTCTTGGAACAACGGGAAGATTTGCTTAAACTCATCGAAAATAAGTAGGGTTAAACCATGAGTTCAATTGTGTCCCTGACATTTTTGAGTGCCCGGTCGAGAGCCTCAAGTGCAGTCTTATTAGCCACAGTGCATTCATCCCAGATGATTAGTCGGCATCTCCTGAAAAGCTCTGCATCGTCGGAGTTTTTTGGTGATATTACACGTAGGCACCTCTTCTCTGTCTAGGTCCAGGGGTAGTCTGAAAGTGGAGTGGGCCGTTCTTCCTCCTGGCAACAGGGTAGTGGCAATGCCCGTGGATGCGACGGCCAATGCAATCTTCCTGCTGCTGCGGATTTTGGCAAGAATGAGGCGTGTGACAAAGGTTTTTCCCGTCCCTTCAGGAGCATCGAGAAAGTAAATACACCCATGTTGACTATCAACGGCGATGCAGACGTTGTCGTATGCCAATTGTTGGTCAGGTAGCAACTTCGGTTAGTTGGCACCGATATATTCTGTAAGACTGTTAATATCGTAAAACATTTCACGAAGAACTTTCGAAGAAAATGTGTTGTCGACCTCTCGCACACAACAAAGAAAGCCCAAAAGTTTGCAAAGTGTCATTGCTCATTTTCATCAAGGAGTTCTCACTTTCAGTCAGTGTTCTGTTGTAAAACATATTATTGTAGCCAACTTCAATTACAGGCAGTTCAGCCTGTGCGAGCCGAAGAAAGTCCTCAGACATGTCGTTCCTATACTTGGTCTACAGAGACAGCGGCTCGGAGATATTGCAGTAGAGTAGAAGTAGTTAACATTGATGGTGGATGCAGCAATTGCCCTTGTTGCCCTGACTGCCGCAGCTTTTGCGGTCATACGCCATAACCGAGCTCTTCTTTTAGGAGGCATGTGAAAAAATCTACAAAAACTGAGCAGACCTAGTGTGAGTGCCTGTTACTTTAATCGAAGATGGCTGCTAAATTACTTGGAACGCAATGTTTACAATACTCACACAAACATCAAATCTCGTGATGCAATAATGTTGATAATATTAAATGGATACATTCCTTTAAAACTCGGTTATATAAAACAAATAATTATATAAAAAATTGTTGTTTCAAAATTTTTTTAAAATTCCATTAAATAATCTATTTTTTTTGTTTTGTTTTGCATAAATGTGATTTGATATTTTGTGTGACATCGTTTGTTTTTATTTCAAAATTACGGGGGAAAATATTTACATTTTTTGTTGACTAAATGAATTTAACATAAAAATAAAAATTATTTATTTTGTTTTACTGAAATTAGAAATATAAAAACTATTATGCTCTCAGTTCAGAAATTTTCGATGAATATTTAAAAATGTTGACCTTTAATTTTTGAGTAAAAAGCTACATTAATGCAACACGAATTAATTTTTTTTTAATTTTATTTTCTGAAGTATGAAATATTAAATTTGAAAAAAAAAGTTAAATAATTAAATTAACCATTGGCACTTTTTTTGCATACTTTTTGTTTTGTTTGAAAAAAACACTATTTTTTAAAATATTTCTTTTGTTTAAATTTACGGTCGAAAATATTCACATTTTTTGTTGACCAAATGAATTTTTAAAACGTCGGAATAAAAATTAAATATAAAGGCTCATTTTTTTTTTTAATAAAAAATATTTTAGTCGCGTTTGGCACGTGTGATTTGATTTCTGTGACGTAATTTAGCAACCATCTTAGATCTTAGAAGTTTTACGGAGCAAATAATAACAATCAGTTCCAATTGCCAAAAAGTGCGAAAGAGAAAATTGTTGACCTTAAACTCAAAAAGTATGTGTCGACCTGGCTTCGCTGGAAATATGTATCCCTAGAAAGTTTAAATGGCGTAGCTTAAAAATTGTAGGCATGTATAGGGAACAGTCAGACACAGACTCACAGATTGCCTTTTATATATATAGATGTATAGATATATATATGGATGTGTGTGTGTCTGTGTGTGTGTATATATTCGTATATCTCCATTCTAACGAACCCTACTCCGAAACCCTCGGTCCGATTTCGAACAAAATTGACTCATTTGTCGATCATCGCATGAACCTTTAATGTACGTAAAAATTGTTTGAATTGATTTAAAGGGTACGGCAGAAATTGCCGAAATCCTTAGAATTTACGAGCTCTTCTCCTCCGAGACGCTTTATGCGAATTCAACCAAAAATTGGTAACTTGTAGATCAAGGTCCGAACCTTTAATGTACACAAAACTTTTTCGAATCAATGTACATACAGATACAGTATTCGTCAAAAATCTATGACAAACAATTTCGGATGGTTTTTTACACAGTTTTAGGCATTTCTCCAGCTCAACAAAATCGAGTCACTGGTAGATCAAGGTCTGATGCCTTGATATGCGAACAAAAATTTCAATTGACAGGGTGTGGCAAACATTATTGGAAAATTTTGCTTTTTGCAATCGTTTATTTTCCCGAAACGTTTAGTATTCCAACAAAAATCGTATCTTGTTTGAAACTTCTACCTTATCATATTCCATAACAATATCACGTTTTCTACAAGGTGCCAAACCCTCTGGCGTTGCAGGTACAACGCCGTTTTACGAATGCACCAAAACCCAATACTAATTAATTTACTTGTGATGGCAACCTTATACTGGAGCTTTTTAAATAAGGACTTGGCCTTACTATTTCAGCATAACCATTAAAAAATTCCGAGCAACGCCGGGCTATACTGCTAGTATATATATATATATATATATATATATATATATATATATATATATATATATATATCAGTGATGTGAAGGTGATAATTTTTTGCCCAATCTTCTTTGTGTTGTGTTGGTTGGTGACTATCAAACATGGCAAAATACCCATTAGAGTGCGAAAAGATTAACATTGCTTTGTATACCATTCATAAAAATGTAATAAAAAGGTATTCACTTATAATAGGGTACACATTAATTGAACGTGATGATAAATACTAGTTTCCTCATGCATGAAAACACACACACGTTCACTCACACACACACACACACACACACACACACACACACACACACACACACGTTCACATGCACACACACATATTTGCGTACATATATAAATATTCAAGCATGTTTGGGTTGAATAATTTAAACTTATTAATGTATATTTTTATTTTAAATTGGTTTTTATTTTGCCTTAGTCGTTTCTGTAGATGATGTGATTGAAAGTACTTAGGAAAATAAAAAGAATAAAAAACTACAGTGCCTTCATTGGTGGTTTTAATTAGAACACGAGAGGATTAATCCATGATTATGAGAGAATGAAAATAAAATAAGTAGATATAATATATCTAATTTATTCAATTAAACATGTTTGAACAAAGATATGTTGCCTATATATATATATATAGTTGTAATCAAAATGTTTTATTTTTTCCGAAATGTAAGCAAAACGTCTCTACCTATTATTTAAAAATATTTGCCAAAAGTTAAGAAACTACCCCATTCAAAATAAACTTTCACTACTTAATTAAAAAATTAATTCAATAATAAATAATAATGAATTAAAAAAAAAATTAATACGTTTTTTATTAAAAAGCTTTGGAGCAATATTTTTTGGCTTATATTTCACCACCATACTTCCAATATCTGGTCTGTATCTTTTAATTTCCTGTGTGCTCGTTCAAATTTCTTACCGTAATTAAAGAAAAATGCCCGAAGATTAAAATCTTATGTAATATCAAATGTGAATATACAAAAAATTCGCATCTAACCTAAAATAATTCAATACAACTCTAAAAACATTTTTTTAATTTGTGAAAACATAATTTATTAAAACACATTATTTTCTTTCATATTCGACAGAAAAATAAATCTACACTTAATATTTATTAAAAATATGTACTTGTAATTTTTCAATTTGATTTTGAAATTAATCCCATTGCTGCTCGTCACAAGAATTTCTTTTATTAAATAAAAGCATGTTTAAACATTCCCAAATCGATAATACGCTTGTCTAGAAGTCTTGGAGATTGTTTACAAATATGTGTTAACCATGAGAGGACACAAGTTGAACGTTTACGAGATTAATAACGTATTTTCTCATATTTAAATTCGAAATTTATAAAATATCAAATTTGATAAATAACGCATTAAAACGTATGTATAGATATTCTTTTGAACTCTCAGTATATATAAATGCTTAAGATATAAACATGCTACATTATAGACAGCAGCTAATCATATGTAAATATACGTCTACCGCTAATTGAAGTGACATTTTGTACTGCTCGCATTTGTAGATAATGACAAGCAGTGAGTTACTTACATAGGCACATCATATTTTCAGTCCCCAAGGAAATACTCTAGTTTTTATTTACAGATCATATCCATTTGGAAATTGCCTACGGACAATAGCCTACAAATACAAAGGGATAATGACCAAGAAACCCTACCAAAAACTGATATATGATCAAATTTTGGGATGTGAATTAGGTCAATAACGTGTCAACACCTATTCATATAAATTCCGTGATGAGTTTAAATTAAAAAGTTAGATAAATCTATAGCGAAATGCACCAATAACAGCAACATAAATCCAGGAAACGACATTCACACGCATTAAGACATATTAGGTTTTTCGTAAAATAATATCAAATATTAGAATCAACTTTTATTCCTGAGTTAATGTATTTAAATAATGTTTAAATAAGTAAAAAAAAAAGAACTCTGAACATCTATGAATTTCTGCCATCGAGTTACAATGTCGTTTATGCCTTTACATTAAAGCTTTAAAGGTTTGATCTCCAATAAAGCATTGAATGCAGTTTATGCATCTACTTTGCAACGCTGGTAGTAGTAGGCGATAAACCAGGGGGATATGGTGGATGTTGCAATATTTTGTATCTCAAGCCGGTGATATTCTGCATTGTTATCCTGTTAATATGTGACCTAGCACTGTCAAGAAGCAGAATTGGACCTCGTCGATTAGCAAGTTCCGGTCACATTTTGCCTAACTGAATGTAAATTTCATCTTGTTGCAAGCAGTACATTTCGACAGTAATGCTCTTGTTAGATTCCAGAAAATTACAATGGATAATAACAATGGCGGGCCACTAGTCAGTCACCATAATCTTCTGTTGATGCGATTTCGATTTTGAAAAGTGTTTAGGCGCTTTGTCAAGATGAGGTCATTATACCGATTGTCATAAAAGATCCATTTTTTATCACTATTCGATGAAGAAATGGATCATTCGAATTTTGCAGATGCAGCATTCAGTACACTTCAAAACTTCGAACTCTCTGACTTTAACTGAATGCTTGTGAAACCTATTTCCCGAGATTCTTCACCATGCTAATTTTCTTGAGATAATCAGATATTATTGAAATACATACACATTATCTGTGACATTTCTCTAAAATTTGTTGTGGATTTAGTTCGACTAATGTTCTCAGATGTTGATTGCCAATTGCAGATGAACGTCTTCAACCTTGCTCTTCAAGACTCTTACTGGAACTGCAAAAATCAGCGCCGTACTGTTCGATCACAAATGAAACCTTCATTCCATGTTCTGTTAATGTTATTAGCATTTTGAGAATTATTATGACCATCCTTAAACTAATACAAAAAGTAAACGCATCTCTCTCTTTTTTTTTCTTTTTTGGATATTCAAGATGAGTAGTATACAATGTTATAAGTTAAATTCTGTATGAAGACGATTCTTTAATCATTTGTTTTGTAATGCTACGGGAATGATAACGCCTTCAAGCAATACTGTGTCAGACACTTATTCTTCTCAACGCTAAACACTGAATGCTTATTATATATATTGTTTTTACACGTCACGGGATTTTAACAGCGCGACACTTCTAATTACTTCAAAACGAGGTCGACTATGCTTGTTCTCTGGCGATCTGTTTTCAAAACCAAGTGTCAGCAGCGACACTTTATTCCTATATGACAGTTTGTAAATGACAAAGAAGACACTTTAATCATTAGTAATTAATAAAATATTTTTGTATAATTATTATAATAATAAGAAAACACATTTAAAAGTTTTAATCCAAAATCGGACATTATTATCTAAACAATCTAATAAGATGTGACAAATTTATATGTTGCAAATTACGTTTTTCTGTTACTTTATCATGGTTAAAAACATTTATTTAAACAGAAATACAGTGGAAAACTTTTAAAATATGACACTTTCATTTTTTCTACTCACCCAAGGTGGTGGGTTAGATAAATATTGGGTCAAAATCAAAGTTATTATCATTTTTGTTTTTTGGCGGATTTTAGGCACTATTTAGATATGTCTGCATAGATTTACTCGACGACATATGTACCATCTTATCCCACCTCCTTTCACTATCTTCTGGGTAGCTTCATGATCCTATCCACTTATAACGCAGCTTCTTTCTGGTTGATGAACTAATGTAAGTGTTGTTTTACAGGCTTCCAATAAATTAAAGTTTACCATAAAGTGAATTCTGTATGGGTCAAAATAAGTGGTAAGCCGTAGGTGCAAAGTCAGGTGAGTACAGCAGGTTTTGTAGAACAACTTAGCTAATTTATATCGCGTCTGCAAAAGACGTATGGTGTTGTTCTGACGGAAGACGACAAACATTTTATTGGCCAATTTGGGACGCTTTTCATTGATTGTTGTCTTTTATTGGTTTAATTGGGATCAGTACTGGTCTGAATTAAATGACGGATTTTGCGAAAGGTCATTGTAATGCATAATGCCCTTCAAATGTCACCAGATACACAGCATCGGTTTTTTCTGAATCAGATCTGGTGTGGAAGTTTATCAGTGGCTCATTTCATTTTTGCAAGAACCTTTTCTGTTTCACATTGTTTGATACAGTGCTGTAAATAACCTTGATTGCCCATGATCTTGCTCTTAAAAATAGTTCATTTTTGTGGTGTTTAAACGAAGAATATAATAAGGAAATGCAGTATCTGATAAAATGACCAATCATGGTCGGGCAGATAGGTTTTCAGCACTTTATATATACATGTATATATACATGAGTTTTTTTCTTCTTCTTATTATTATTATTTATATATTGTAATCTAATAAAGTAATCTCGATGTTTTTTATTGGTGGATTAACAGTGGAGGTAGATATCAGTAGTTTATTTCAAATGTATATTTGTCAGATTTATTTTATTAAAATATAAGATGCAATGGTTAATTCAGATATCTATTTAAAAATGAATATTTAAAAAGCATACTCAATATTAGAAATGATCTTTGTTGGTTATTCTATGACACTGCCGTGCAAAAGTTTTGGTCCAGTTACATAAAATTATTATACATCTTTATTTTATTAAACAGTTCAAATTGTTTGGCAGTATGCTTTTATCAGTTGCGCATGTAGTCTTTGTGCATTAGAAAATAAATAATTGCGTCTTCGTAGCTACAGTGTAACAGAAGATAAATACTTTAAACAGCTTGAGATTGAAAAATGACCATGCTAAACTACTGGGCCAATGAAAGACCTGAGATGAGAAAGTCATGATAATATGAACATTTCTAAGTATGAATGGTCCCATCTTATTAACAAGATTGTAATGTATATTGGCAACTTATTGTGCTTGAACATTAGCTTGTTTTTTACACTAAAACTATGGCCAAACCTTCTGCTTAAACAAAGATTGTTACTTAGCATGGAAAGATGACTAATCGAGCGATAGGCAGGCGGCTAGGAATTACCAGAAACAGTGTTCAAACCATCCTAAAGACGTTTGCTACTACTCAAAGTTTTTTATGTGCAAAGAATACTGGACGATCAGAAAGATTACACTGGAGATGAAAGATTGTGAGAGCATCGATAGTCAATTCAAAATTAACAAGTGCAGATTGAATACAACCATAACAGACGTTTCAGTCTATACCATACGCAGAGTATTACGAAAAACAACATGAATAGTTATATAGCAGTAAAAAAAAAAAAATAAAGATAAAAATAAAAATAAACACAATCAAACAAAAGACATCAGAATAGAAGATTGAAGTGGCCATAAGAACATCTAACATGGGATGTTGGAAAGTGGCAAACAAGTAATTTTTAGTGATGAATGCAACATTTTAAAGCAAGAGAATATGCAACAACATATGCGAGAAATACACCACAAAGACGCTAAAATTTGGTGATGGAAACATCATGGGATATGGTTGCTTCAAAAGCGGTAGTAGAAGAAAGTTGATGGAAACCTAAACAGCGAATACTGTTTACTCCGGTCTGACCATCTGCTAGACTACGAAGATAGAGATTTGTCGGCATGACGCTGCTCCTTGAAGCACATCACGTATAACAAAAAGATTTCTTGTGAATGAAAGCCTGATCTCAATATAATTGAGCCATTATCGTGGGATATGAAGAAACAAGTCCACGAACAAAAACCACGCATTACCCAAGAACTTTGGGATTAATTCCAAGAAGAATGGAAAAAAAATCCCTATGAGAAAATCTGGAAATTGTTCCACTCAATGCCGCCTCGATCCGAGTCAAAGTCAGCAATAATAATTAATAAATACATACTTTGATGTTTTGTACTTTATATGATAATAAAGTTAAATTTTTGCAAAATGAAAAAAAAAACAAAAAAAACTAAAAAACTGATGACTTAAACAAGAACTCAAAGTTTATCTTCCACTGGTGGCACAACATTTTTGCATAATCTTCTGTCAGTGTGAGGGCATTAACAAAAATACCATCATTGAGCATAAAATGTACTGAGAAATGCATTCTTCTAATCAGTCGATTTAAGATTGAAATTAACAAAAGTAATTAATGTATCAAGGTGTCCGAACGCCAATGTATTGTTGCTCCATTTCCTCTGCGCTTTCTATATCTTTTTTGTATATATTCGTGCATTATCACCTATCGGCAATTATGCTTATAAAGACATTCCAAGTAAGAGATAAGGAATGTACAATAAGGAAAATGTGAGAATAGGAACCGGGGAAAGAAAAGAAGAGTTAAATGTTAGAAAGAAGATAAAAATAAAGAAAAGGGAAGATAAATAAAAAAAAGAGTTGCAGGTGATAGAAAAAGCGAATAATCTTTTTTTTCTTATGAAGATAATGAAAATGAAACAAATCAACACCAGAGAAAAAGAGAATGAAATAATGAGAAAGGGAGTAAATTGAATTAAAAACATGTAGTAAAAGTTAAAGCAAATGTAATATGGGAAAGAAAAGAGTATAAAGTATACAACGAGTTCAAAGTGAAGGTTAAAAATATGGAATGGGACAAGTAACTTTTTCATTCATTATTTTTATGCTGTCGTTATTTCATTCACAACATCTGCCGTTACTATGCACCGTTTTTTATTACCGCTGATGCTGTCCCTCCACCACAATTCACACTTGAGTTCATTCATGACGCCACTACACCTTTCATGGACCACGGATACTCTTCTTTTCTCCTGTCTCTTTCTTGCTGTTTAATTCACTCCTTTTCCTTCTCTCTCTGAAGATGTTCATGTACAAAAGAGTTTTTGATAAATTCCATGTATGTTTAATAAATGCACGCGTCTGTGCATTTGTGCATCTCTGCAGTACATGCATATAGATACCTTTGTGCGACAGTTCTATGCATGAATTATTCATATATATATATATATATATATATATAATTCATATTCATGAAAACGCAAAACAAATACACACATATGCGTATTTAAATATACATTCATGCATAAAATTCCCAAATTTCATTCAACTTCCCAACACCCTGCGCGCATGCACACGTCTTCAAAAGTACCAGAAACCTAAATAGGTGTATCTCAATGAAAATATTTTAAAATCTACTGACATGATTTGTCCATTTCTACTCTGAATACTTACACACTCTTTCAATTTTATTCTTATTACTAACCGTTTGCACGTCTATAAAACACAAGCATACACTTTCGATACTAATCTTTACGCAACAATAAATCTTTATTTAAAATCACATTCACGCACACACACACACACACACACACACACACACACACACACACACACACACTATTACGAATTCACTAACTTTTGCAGATGTGTGATGAGCGCAAAAACACATTGATATTTGCACTAACACACGAATTCACTTTTAGCTTACTCTTTCCTTCACTTATGTACAATCCCTAAATGTAACTCCATCACACAAATACAGCTGTAAAGTAAAGAGAGAGAGAAGCAAAATTTCCTATATTAAAATGTATCCACCGTTACGAACACACGTACATATGAGCAGGACGACATAATCTCCAGCTGTCTCTCGCACACACTCAAGCATTATCTCTTGCTTAATCTAAAGTTTCATATGCAGTTGTAAATTCCCTAAAGAACATACATAATAAAGTTCACATGATGCGAATTTTAGATTTTACTTGTGAATTTATGCACGCCTCCAACGACATTTTCTAAAATATATGTGTGCTTATACATGTTTGCATCTATAATTTCGAAAAAAATACACGAGCAGTTTCAAGTGAATGTACTCTTATATACCTAGCAACATACAATATACATACAACACCAAATGTTCATTTATCATACAAATTAGCCCGCACACACACACACGCACACTCTTTCTCACACACACACACACACACACACACACACACACACACTCTCTCTCTCTCTCTCTCTCTCTCTCTCTCTCTCTCTCACACACACACACACACGCGCACACACACACACACACATTTAAATGGACTCTAAAGTTTGATAACCTCTTTTGACTGTTACCTCCTATTAATTATTGGATAATGATTTGTCGGTCTTCATAACATCTCTTTAACAAGCATTTTTAGATATTCATCAACAGTAGAGATTTCAGGGAGAAATAGAATCATGCTTTTTCCAACATCATGAGTTTGAAGTGAAAACAAGCAGGTTTAGCTAATACTGAAATTCTGTTTACCGTTTCCTTTCTCCTCTACCAAACAAATGAAAAAAAAAAAATACATGCACACACAGAAATAGAGAAAAAGAGAGAATAGATTTATCCCAAAATATATACATACAAAGAAATATTTTACATTCACGCAGACACCTATTAATATTAATTACTATCCGTAAACGCATATCAGCACCCCCTACACACGCTGTGTCCATATACATGAATGCCATCCAAACCCTTTTTAATCAAGGAAAATAATTCCTTTTAATTTCTACTTTCCACTCCACCTTCGAAGTCAGTGCTTAGTCTGCTGTTTGTATATTGACTCATGAAAGTAATGCCTACAGAGAGTAGCAGTAAAAGTCTTTATTTCATATTCGGATCGTATGCGCGCTTCAGATCCCTATAATTTTTGTATGCACGCTAAAATATGCATAAATAGAATTACTCTTTCATAGAATAACGACTGTACTTCATACACATCTTTCAGTATAAACGTATAAATGTCTCCACGCGTTTTCATATTTAGAGAAAAACATTTTCAACAAGATCACACACATATACATTGAAACAATATCGATTCAAATTTTACTTGGTGGTTGAGTGAGTTGCATCGTATCTCCTGGTTTAAGTCTCTGTAATAAGATTTTGAATGCTGATTTTCCATACAAGCAAACATTTCCACAGCACAATCTTCGTATCATTATTGACCTCTCACCAGCTTAAATATGTTAATATCTATGTTAATACACAACACACGCGCATGCGCACACAAAATATGAATGAATACATAGATTTGCAGTAACCGACAAGTCATTATGTATGTGCTGCTCTGGCCCCAATTTCACACTGAAACATGTACGCATATAACGATTATGTTACCGTTATTTTATCTCCTGTGTAGTCACATTTTTTTTGCAATTTTTATAGTGAAAATAGACATGTATGTATTTAAGGGCTCATATAATTGTAAGCCTACATATAATTGAAATAATCACACAAAATATGGAACGCACATACACAAATGGTTGTTCAAGGGATAACATGCCGATGTATGTATAAACCCACATGCGCACATGTATGTAAGTTTGTACAGATGCTTTTATACCGTTACGCAGATATGGATATTAAATTATTACACGCAAATTTAATGCCTATAGTTGATGAGGAGTAAAAAGAATTGCAGTTGATATGAACACAGGCAAAAGTTTTTGTTTTTTTTTTTCATTTATTCTTATAAACTAATTGGCAAGTATTCTTACACGACTATCCTTTAAAAATATTTAAACAGTTTAAACAAATTTTAATTTTAATTGCTAAACCTAAAATGAAGTTGCAAGTTAATTGCAATTACCTATGAATTTAATTCGGTCATTGTTGTGGATAATAATGGATTTAATTGAATTTGGATTTTTTGTATTGTCACGATGAAGCCTTGTAGTTTGGTAGAAAGGCGGAGAACGACAGGCCACACAGACAGGTCGCACAAAAGGACAGGTGTGCTGGCAAAGAAAGAAACGACATTAACAAAAGGATCTGCAACTTTATACTTACTTTTCTGCGAACAATGCTTGCGCATTTGCTTTCAAGCAGACAGAGACCGAGACACACAGACACACTGACAGGTGCTAGAGTAAATTCTTGAGAAACAGATTGACAAAAATTTAAAAACAAACACTTAGGTATACTTAATGTGTGTATGTTTACATATATATATATATATATATATATATATATATATATACACACACACACACACACACATACATATATATATATTGGTCAAATATATAATATATTGAGTAAGCTTTTTGGAAATGATCGAGCTGTTAAATTTTCAACATCTTCTGGTACATCATAAAGTTCCACAAAATCGATATCATGTAAATGTCATATTTCTTAAATTATGCAAAATTATTTAATTTCCAAAAAATCGTGGCTAATGTACTTGTATTTTCAAGAATAGTTAAAAATTTCTTAAGTGGAATAAAAAGAAAAAGATCGATATTTACCTACCATATAGGTGTAATTTTGATACGCTAAAAAAAGTAGAATGTGACTAATTAACCAATTGATTGAATGGGTTTTTCTAATTTCTTTTATATTTCAACTAGCAGTATAGCCCGGCGTTGCTCGGGTGTAATGAAAGCTTTAAAACTAATCCATGGTCCTGGAGCTCAGACTCTTTGGACGTTGGCAGGAAAGACTAAAAAGCAATAGTTGTTTCTAGTTAAAGCGAAACCGTAGACTGAAAGAAAAACGAATGGATGTAAGACAAATTTTGATTTCCTGGTATCGATATCAAATAAGTTTTTTTCGTTGTAAACTGAAGTTTGAAAGCTAAATAAGTCCTCTAAGTAAATGGTTTCATGGATGAGACTAAGAACTACAATTATACCTACTTAGAGCCAAACCCGAAGCAAAAACTGAAAAAAAAAGGGCTGAAAAAACTACAGGCGTACAGGCAGATACACAAACATCTTGCCTTATATATATAGATATATATTATCGGTTTTCTGCACTATTGTAAGAACTGCAACCTTGAAACTTCTGAATATCGTTTCTTATGCCTTTGTCTATGAGTGTATCAAATTTGATTAAAATCGTACCACTCCTTCTATAACCCAATTTTTTCGATTATCGATTTTCGATATTTATCTGGTGTACCGCGACACAAAACCTAGCTAAGAACACTCGCAGACGCTTATAGTAAAACTGTGTAAATTTTCAAGAAAATCGGTTCAGCCGTTTCGGAGTCTATAAGTAACGGACACACACACACAGAGAAAAATTTCCATTTATAAATAAGTTTAGATTGGTCGTCCGTAATTCGTTTTATTCAAATGCTGCAATATATATATATATATATATATATATATATATATATATATATATATATATATATATGGAAGAAAAAGCATCAGTATTAGAGACATATTGTGGTTATATATAATCAGTGTAGACATAGGTATCATCAACACTGGATGGCAGCAGTCTTTTATATTTTATCCCAGTCATTAGTTCAGTCATATATATATATATAGAGAGAGAGAGAGAGGGAGAGAGAGAAAAGTGAAAGTGATAATATAGATTTTAAAATGATAGATACGGTCAGAAAGATCGATTAAAAAAGTTTATTCGCCTTTTTTATTTTTCTTATGAAACCACGATACTTAAGAAAGTAGTGAATGCATAGTTTAGTCAGAAGTGTTTTGATCAATTATTTTATGTAATATTACCGGTGACTTATAAATCAGACTATAGAACCTCATTTTTCCATTGACAAGAATGAGTTTCACGGAGTCTGAATATCTTCTTTTTTTTTTTTTTTTACTAGAAATTGAGCAGATGATCAAAACAATTTTTTGATTTTATCCTATCTTGAAAGCATAGCGGACATGCCTCCCAGATCTACCCTACAAACGCGGGTATTTTTCAAGGCTCTATCCTAAGTCCTACGCTCTTTCTAATCTACATCAATGATCTCCCCGATGCCATAACATCCCAAATAGGCATGTACGCCGATGACACCACAGTTTACTCTCGCCTCGATCAAAAATCTAGTGTTGGTGACAAGGCGAGTCTCGCTGCCGAGCTTGAAAAGGACCTCCAATCCGTGGTGGATTGGGTTAAGAAATGGCTCGTAAAATTCAATTCTTCCAAAACGAAGCTGCTATCAATTAACCACCACAGACAACCGCACCTCCCTCCCATTAGCATGGAACAGGCTTGCCTCCCAGAGAGTAAAACACTACGCCTGCTTGGCCTGACACTCTCAGTGGACCTCAAGTGGAATGACTACATCGAATCCATTGCTAAATCCGCTGCTATGAAAGTCGGTTTTCTGTGCAGGGCCCGGAAGTACTTTCCGTCTGAATCTATCCTGCACATATATAAATCTAACATCCGCCTGTGTATTGAATACTGCTGCCACATCTGGTCGGGTTCCCCTGCTATTCTCCTCGGGGTTCTTGACAAAATACAGCGGAGAATCTGTAATGTGATCGATACCGTCTTGGCTGACCGCCTGCAGTCACTCTCTCACCGGCGTGACGTGGCTTCTCTGTGCCTCTTATATAAATACTTTCACGACTTCTGCTCTGAAGAACTTAAATCACTGGTGCCCCCTAGGTGTGAATTTGCTCGAGATACTAGATTAGCAACTGGGTCCCACCCTTTTACAGTGAAACCGATGAAATTTAACCGCAAATTCTACTCAAACAGTTTCTTTTCTCGCACTTCCCGCATGTGGAATTCCCTTCCGCATGCTTGTTTCCCCGACGGCTACAACCTCCATGAGTTTAAATGTAAGGTCAATAGACACCCCCTAACACACTAACTCGCACCCATTCTCTCCAACACTCTTCCTATGTACTTTCTTACTCGTCTATCACCCTCCTTCTGACATTTCCTATACCCAATCGCTCTATGTAACCCCCTGCGCTATAGTGGCAGTTGAATGCCTTGCTTGGGGTGATATGATTATATATATATATATATATATTAGAAAAAAAACTAAAAAATACGGTTTAGAACAAATTTTTGGAAAATAAAAAGTTGGAAGATATTATTACGCTAATCTTACAAGTGAGTAAGTTCCAGCTACATATAAAAACAGCATTCTTTTTATAAGAGAAAAATAGGAACCTATAAATCAGGCTCAGTAGTCAAATAACTTATTGAACAATGTCACGTAAATTATGTTGTAAAAATGTTTGAAATGTGTACAGCTTGAAAAAACAGCCTACAGAAATGGAAAATATGCAACTAGAACCACTAAGCAACCCTGTGTATATATATATATATATAATTGCTGAAAAATTATCAGCTCACCCAAGAATGATGACCTACAACCATGCTATTTCATTTTTTTTTTTTCGTTCCTCATTAAAGGAGTGCTACAGAATGAGGTTGTTGAAACTATATAATGTTTGACCGTAGACTTTAAAAGGTTAAGATTGTAATGATCGAAGCAGAATTCTCTCGCGACTTTGTTCCACAATGTAGCGGTTCTTGGGAAGACGCTGTCCGAATCGAACTACTTTCTTACCATTAGAATGCGAAGGGAGTGAGGCTTAATCGACCCTGAATATGTGGCATGATGGGTTTTAGCTGTAAATTTCTGAAGTAGTAGAACTAAGGAATGTTAATTGTCAAAATATTTTCCATGTAAATTATTTCTACTTATTTACACCACAGTTCAATACACATAGTACATCATTTCTCAAAATTCTTTAACCCTTCCAAAATATTTGATGATTTTTTTTATTGAAATACTGATTTGGGAAGTGAGTCAATAAATTTTCGGCATTCCCTTATTCCAACATTTTTTTGGGGTCTAAATTCTGCAGTGTAATCGTAATTTTGATTTACCTTTAAGTCACATGGAAAAAACATACCCCAGCTATTGATACTACCAGATAATAATAATAATAATAATAATAATAATAATAATAATAATAATAATGGCTTGTCTTTCGTATCTGAGGATGCCCGTCTACTAGGTCGGCTTGCCAATCCCTTTTGCAGACGACTGCTCTGGCACATTTGTGTTTGTTCAACACTCACATGTGCCTTATACTGCAACTATACTGGGCAGACCTTAATTACAGTTTCGGGGATAGAACGCATTAACTGCCGTGATCAACAGTCTGAACACGGCCAGCACAGCCTTCGATGGTTATGTTAATACTATTAGAGCTACTATGACAAAACTACTCTGACTTTTTCTGAATCCTTATTTCTCAATAACTCACTACAGTTAGTTCCATCATGTAGTCTTTTCGTTTTAGTTTTTAACTTTTCTTTTTTCAACCAACTTCTGTGTTTTTTGTTTTCTGAGTTTTTTTTGTTTTTTTTTGCGTCAAGCTAAGTCAGGTTTCCCCACAAGAACAAAAAATCTCCTCCACTACACACACACTGCTTTCGACTTTAGGAATATTCCGTAATACAAAAGGAGATGATATGTTTCGTTGGGACATTTTTTAATTCAGTATTGGAAGTTAGATGGATGATTTTATTTAGTTGCTAATACACTTAGGGTGAAGATTTTTTGTTTCAAGTTGGTTTATTTTAATTTTATTTATTTAAGTAGCTTGCGACGGTCTAGGGTTAAAGTGCTTAAAAAAGGTGAGTCATCACTTTGGAACTGCGAGAGTCTTGAAAGAAAAATAAATAGAATTCTATTTCTTGTCTCAGTTTGTATCTCTACATATCTTTCCCCCTTAGTATGCCCGTATCTACGTAAATATTTCAGTCAATCTATCTCAGTCTCCTCTTATATATATAATATATTTTATCCATCTATTTCAATTTGTTCATATCTACCTTAAGATAATTCCAGAATCACTTCTCTTTGTTTGTTTGTTTAGTGGTTTTTTTTAGACGAGCTAATACACGCGGTTATAACATATTTCCATATTATTTTCCCAGTTTAGTCACTGACATACTCAAACACATATGCACACAATTTTACATTTTTTAAATTTTGTAAACACATAATGATCAGCATTTATAGTGCTCTCTCTCTCTCTCTCTCTCTCTCTCTCTTTTTGGAAGAAACCTTTGTACAAATATATAATGTATATTTCTCAACAAATTGAAAAATAGTAGTATATAATGTATAGTTTCCAACAAATTGAAAATAATTCTTACTTTCTTTATTGATAGCTTTCTGTGCATCAATGCGTGTGTGTATGTGTATAAATGAAAAAAAAAATTACAAATTTAATAATTTCGACATTAATTTTAGTGAACAACATAATTACAATTTTATTCTATTATTTTCTGTCACTTTTCTGAAAACTATGATGCCATGTCTCATTTCTTTTTAATTTCTAAATAAACAATTGCTCTCGTGCATTTTGCTATCTGCCAGCACCTTAATCATTACTTTAAATTTAAGAGAATTCCATAAAAACCGACATAAATGATAATCAGAAAATTCACTATGTGCAAAATAAATCTGATGAGGAAAATCAGTGCTTATGCCAGCGATTAAGTCCTTTCTCGCAATTAATTGCAGACGAATTTTGTCCTTTGCTACTTTTAGTTGGTCTAAATGAGAGCAGTAACTGTCCAGATCAATTGTTTCGTTTTCCGAATTGAACTCATAATAGATGACATCTTTCCCATCCCACGATATAGACCATTGAATGAAGGTTTATATTTGATATCGTTTGTTGTGTTCATTTCGCTCGTCCTAAGATATTAACCATTCATTTCACGTGTCCTAAGATATTTAGCGTTCTAAATTTTGTCACTTATCCATATCCCATCACAATGTGTTTTCAAAAGAAACATTTTTATTGTGTTTGTCGAATCACACACCGCAATACTACCTAGAAATACTACTTCGCTTACTTATGGTGGCTCTGGTGGCGTAGTGATTATGGGTACAAGAAATGGGATTTGTGAATGAGTTCAAATTCCGTCTATTTCGATTAAAAAAAACAAAAAATACAACCTGTGTTACGAGGATGCATTTATATATAAAAATAATATTAATAATGTCTAAAAAGTTGTAGTAAGGGACTTTATTGAGTCCTACTTGTTATTACAAAAAAAAATTCATGAAGTAGTCGTAAAAATAAGGAAATTAGAAATAAAACGTTTGGAAGATGCCAGAATGTTCCAGAAAAATCGAAAGACTTCTAAATGTTCTAGAAATATGCAAATTAGGTGTTAGCCCCTATAAAAATAGGTTTTGAGAAGAGAGTATTCAGTTGATACCAAGGTTTCCTGACGTTATCAACTCCGGCTTTGATCCAGCCGAAAGAAACCCTAAGAATTCGTCGACTGACTAAACCCTGAAAGAGTTGTTAACAGGATGGTCTGACATTATCAACTCCGTCTTTGATTCAAGGATTTATATCCAGCCGAAGGAATCTCATAGAAAAGTCCGACCAACTAAAACCTGAAAGAGAACCTCATGAAACTATATAGGTAAATATATATTTTTGACTCTTTCATTGACCAAACTAATAAGTATTCTTTATATACTCATTTAAGGATTTCTAAAAAGTATAGAACTTAAACTTATTCGCTATCTTAACTGGGTAAGATATTTGACACCTTACCTTCCTCTTCTCTCCTCGTAACACTCGCCAATAATAAACTCTGTTTCTCGTTTTGAATGCAACAAAAATTGTATATTGGTAAATATTTTACTTGGTGTGTTTTGTAAATTAAGTATTTGTCTGTGATTTATCTCTGAGGTTTGGTCAATCATTTTTTTTCTTTTGTTACACGTAACACGTAACACCTGGCAATAGATTTCATTTCGGCGTGCAGGAGCTGATTTCCACTTTAAAACAATCAGCGTAGCCAGAAGTCATCTGCAATAGATGGTCACAAGCGAGAAGGAATGGGTAACAATTATGCAAACCTAATATCAAATAGTCTAACACATAACTTAATAAGTTCCGGGCCTGACATATAGATGGCGCCATTAATAAAAAATCCATATGATTTTTATGAAGTACTAATCTTCAAATGGCACGTGACAACATTTACGCCTAATCGGATTATATGTTTACAAATTACAGTTATTTAAGTGAAGTTACTGTTGCAAATTTCCAAAACAACGGAATTTGAATTTCGTGTGTTTATAAAGCATTACTTTCTGATGAGAAATAATACTGTTCAAGTAAAGCAATGGCTTGATAAGTGTCATTCGGACCCTGCTCCGTCAGAAACAACGGGTAAGAGGTGGTATGCTGACTTAAAACGCGGTCGTACAGGCACAAATGATGCTGAACGCTCAGGTCGCCCCAAATCGGCAGTTGTCCCAGAACCTCTCCCCCCACCAAAAAAATCACAAGCTCTTTGGCCTATCGTAAATTGAAGTTGCGTGAGATAGCAGAGTAGTTGAACAGAAGGCAGTGTATTAACCATTTTTCATAAACATTTGTCAATGAGAAAGCTGTGTTCAAAGTGGGAGCCGCAAAAACAACAATGCGTCGAGCGTTGTTTGCAACTGTTTCAACGCAACATTTTTGGCATAAAGATGTGACAATGAATGAAACATGGATCTACCACTTTACTCCCGATTTAATTCGGCAGTTAGCTTAGTAGACAGCAGTAAGTGAAAGTCGTCCAAAACGACTAAAGACGCAAACATCAACAGGCAAGCTTTTGGCCTCCGTATTTTAGGAAGCTGAAGTTATTTTGTTCATCGTTTACCTTGAGAAAGAAACAACCCCCAAAAGCGAGTATTATATAGCATTATTGCTGCGTTTGAAAGAAGAAGTCACTAGAAACGGCCACAAATGAAAAACAAAAAAGTGATCTATCACCAAGACAACGCACCTTGCCACTAGTCGATCGCAACGATGGTAAAACTACATGAATTGCACTTCTAATTGTTTTCGCATCAACCCTATTCTCCAGATCTGGCCACGCAGCGACTACTAGCTGTTTGCAGACCTCAAAAGAAGGTTCCAGGGAAAGAGATTTGGCTCCAATGCAGAAGTGATATCGGAGATTGAGGCGTATTTTGAGGCCGAAGACAAATCGTTCTACAAAAAAATCATCGAATTTTTAGAGAAGCGTTGGAATCAGTGTATCACCCTAGAAGGAGACTATGTTGATAAATAAAGTCGAATTTTGCCTAAAAGTTGTTGCTTTATTAGCTAAGCCCGGGATTTATTGAGTGATGTGTTAACTTACCAAAGTGATGCAAATAACTTTCAAATCTTGATTTGGATATTTTTAATATGCTGGATAACCACCCCCATCATATACTACTGATTATTGTCAAGTAATGTTTCTTTTTTATCGCTATCAATCTTTACTAGTGTACCCAGCCATGGACCAACATTCTATGAGAAATATCTTGCACAAAACTTTACATTCTGCTTTTGATGTGTTCGATCATTCACATTTGTTTTTATAATATGCTTAAATAACTTTTTCGCGTGTCTCGTATTTTTATCTTTCATAAAATAAAAACAAATATGATATACCAAAAATATTTTCGCCACTGTTAGAATGAATAAATAAAAATAACTCAATTTTGATATATTTTTCAATACACACCGCTATGACACGTTTAATGTTATAATATTATGTAAGTGATATTTTGAATAAGTTATTTCAAAGTAAACAGTTGGTATTTTAAAAAGTATTAGATTATTATCTAATGATAATAACAAAATTTTAGATCCTCCAGCATATATATATATATATATATATATATATATATATATGTATATATATATATATATAATTTCTGCAAAACTTTTTCCAGAAATGTTTGAGTTGAGTTTATACATTGTGTGTTTTAATTCTGAAAAAAAGTAAGCAAAAGTGGTTTATATTTTTATTATTTAATACTCTAAGCAGTTTTATGTTCGATAGAAAATAAATTTCTACTATTCAGTTGCTGAATCTTACGGTCATGAGAATATTGGCAGTGTAACTGGGTTTTTATACATAATGTTTTCTCATACAGAATGCTGTTTTTATTTCATCACGTAGCCAAGCGTATTATAATGTTAATTATTTTGAGAGCTTGAATTAAAATGTTTATTTTATGAATGGAGAAAATTTAGTAAGATTCATTAATTATGATTTTCTTTAAATCAAAAAGGTGATATATTTTTTCGTTTAATAATAAAATAAATATCGAGACAAGGCGGTACGAGCAAATATATTTTATTCTTCTCTATATATTTCAAGTATGAATTACAGTATAGATTTGCAGTATTTCTTTAGTAATTATTAATTTTTTAACCTTTGGTTATTGATAAATATCCAGAGTATTGTTTTATATTATTCCTATGAGAAGTTCAACCATGAAAGTAGATTTTGATCTTTTGTCATTGCAACTGAAAGAATGTATTTGTCTTTCCCTATTATCATCATGAGTCGATGAAATTATAAACGAAGAAATCATGAAAAGAATATTGAAACTAACTTATTGCTATCAACTCATACAGGTGCATGTTTATTAAAATGTGATGCAGTTATTTCACAGTAAGTTTAACTTACATTATTTATATTGTTCAGACTGTTGTCCTCATCTTTGTTGCCATATTCACAATGTTTCGGCCGTTGTACGCTCCAACCTTCTTTAGATGTTTGGAATTTCGAACTGAATCCTTTATTTCGCTCACCGGGGTAAATTATCTCAGTATCAGTTATCTTCCTGTAACTCAACTCTCCAAGTTTATTGTTCACCTCTGTTGTAGCCTGTTATTTCAGTCAAATCACTGGCTTCGACCAACGCTTTTTATCCACTGGGTTATATGTACTTGAGGACAGCTGTGTATGAATTTTTGGAACATATAAACCTAATGTCTCAGTATCCAGTTTTTTACCAGAGCTCATATCACAGTCTTGTTATCTGTGATTGCTTTACTCCAGCACTCTGTATTATTGGTTCTCATATCGTATTCATTTCTATGCTTAGCTGACTTAGGAGATTTTTGTAGTTTAGTATATGCGCTGATTCCTTAAGTTTTCGTATTTTTTATTGGCTTTCACTATCATTTCAAGTTCATCCCAAAAAGGGCGGTGATCTCTCTTTTCCCTCTTTATGTGGTGATCTACGCTTGATTTTTCAATTTTTTTTTCTTTTACGGAAAATATCCTTGCAGCCTTATGATAAGGTGACGACCCGTTTCTTCTTTATATTTCTTCTTGCAGCTTCATTGGATGGTGTACACACTGTCCTAACTCATGTTTTCTTGTATGGGAGGTCTTTGCACGGAATGGTATACCTGTGAAATGTTGAAACACTTTTTAAGGTTGTCCTGGCGTTATATGGCCCTCAGATCTTTTGTTTTTTTCTAATAATCCCTTCACATATAGTTTTTTTGACTATTGTTATCCTCTTGCACTCTTGTATCCCAGTTTGTTGAAACTGTTATCATACATCCGGGTAGCTGTTACATTGTAGGGTACTGCTTATACTGACCATTTCTTGTTCACATATCTATGAGTCGCCACTTATAAGTTTTGCTTGAGGTTGTAAGTAGCAGATGATCCCTGTCTTTACGCTGTGGGAGTGGAGGTATTGTCTGGAAAATGTTGGCTTGCTATATACGGATGTCTTGAACCGTGCTCTGTCTATGAAATATGATTCTATGTATATGTTAGCCATTGCTGGTGGTAATGGTGAGCCCATTGCTAAGCCTTCATCCTGCCGATATTTGTCTGATCCCATTCCAAAATTTGTTGCTTTTGTACAGAAAGTCAGCATCTTCATCACATTATCTATTGGTATACTGGTACGTTCTCCTAGGGATGAGTCCAAGGCCAGTTTGTCCCTTTCTACCGATGATACCTCTACTGTGGGTACCTTTATGAATAAACTGACTACATCCAGATTCACCATCTTTTTGGATTAGATGAGAGGAATCTTTGGTTAATTCCACTAAGTGAGCTGAGTTTCAGACATATGATGATCACTTTCGATTAATGGGTTAATTACATCCATAATGAAGCGACACAGAGGCTATCACACAGAGCCTTGACAACTAACAATTGGCCTGAGCAAAATAGAGTCATTGTGAATTTTGTGGAGACCTGATATGTGAAGTAGCTTGCTGTAACGTTGAGACAAACGCCTGTATGTCTTAGGTGGAAAGTGGTTCTGTAAATAATTACAATATCTTATCTCAGAAATATAGACAATCAAGTTTAACATGTTTTAATGTTTTATCATTTTAAATTAAACCCATTGTTAATCTAACCTTCTGTAAATTAAAATATTTGTAAGTAGAGTGTTTAGCAGTATATTTTCTTAGGTGTCGAATACAATTAATTACAAACTGAAAAACTGAACGGATTACTGTTTGGGTTTGACAGATAAAGTTCAGTTTGCATCTTATATTTCTTCTTCATTTTACTAAAGGGCAATCTAGTCAGAATCCACCTTGTAATGTCTATATAACTGTTGTGGGATTTCCTCTTTCTGTATATAATAATGGACTCGACTGAGTGTACATATAATCCTGCCATATAGAGAACAGCAGTGGAGATCTGGAATCTCAGTTGTAGTTGCAGTTCACAGTGGAGAGTAATCGTAGAGATCCGTTACATACCGAAGTGTTACCCGGACATACTTTTTCCAACGTTTTCACTTCAAGTCTTGTATATATTTATTTCTACTAATAGTATTCCTGAACTGACTAACCCGCGTTCCTGTTTGTATATTACGTTCAATATAACCTACTTTTCTATCTTCATACCTGTTTTTGTTGTTCATTATTTCGTCGGTTCCTCCTCCGGAATCCACAACAAATTGGCGACGTAGACTCGAACTCACGTACCCAAGTCCATAACAAATTTGGCGACGAAGATTCGTACACAAGTCGCCACGAATTGGCGGCGAAGACTCGAACGCACGTATAGGTATCCCCCGGATCGCTACAACAAGTTGCTACGAAGATTTCGAACTCGAGTCGCCACAATAACTTAGCGAAGGAAGATTCAAACTTACGTATACCACACAACAACAGAATTAATACAGAACAACGTAAAAACTATAGTGCCGCACAGGTCGACAACCAATAATTTGGCGACATTATCGCAAATAATCTGCTGGCATTAGAACTTTTAAACGAAAAGAGATAGAATGAAAAAAATTTAAAAAGGGAATTGAAAGTCAATATTTTTTCCCCTTCAACAGAAAAAAATTTCCACAAAATTTTCTACGAGATTAATTGCCAGAAAGCAATAGTTAAAAAACCAAACACCTTACGGAATCAAAGCAGCAAAACATGGCTGACGTTTAGAAAAGAATACTAGAAATCATAAAAAGAAGTGCAGAAAGACAATATAAGTTAGAAGGACAAATGGAAATGCAAAAGGCAAATAAAGAAAGACAAATGGAAATGCAAAAGGCAAATGAAAAACGACAATTACAACTACAAGAACAACTACTAAAATTAACAAGCAATACACTAGAAAATGAAACGAAAAAAGAGGAGACGTTTTCGCAAGATGCTGTGTGGAACGCGATAGAAACCTCTTAGTACTCGATTGATGAAGACAAAAATGTTTGAGAATATTACAGGCGATATGAAGATATATTTTTAATATCGATCGTCAGAACTGGACAGAAAAGAAAAATTTAAGGCTTTTGCTCAGAAAATTAGGTACGGAGGAATACACTAAATTTGTAGATTATATTCTACCAAAGAAGACGAACGACTTAACGTTCGAGGAGGCAGTGACAGGCTTCACTGAGCTATTTAGCCCAAAAATTCTTTGTTTCACAAAAGGTGGAAATGCTTTAATCTCGTGAAAGACGAAAACGAAGACTATTCAACATTCGCAGCCATCGTCAACAAACATTGTAACGACTTTAAATTGGCTGAGCTAACTCCAGACAACTTTAATCCTGAATGTGAAATTTTAGGGAAAACCAAAAAGTTAAAAATATGTTATGAAAAACACACATAACCTGGTAGGAACGGACTGGATGCAGAAATTTAATATATGTTATTTACCCATTAGCTCTTGTTGTAAAAAAAAAATAAATAAAGAGCTTGTTGACAGAAACTACGAAATTGAAAAAAGAATTACACAAACAAATTCCAGAGGTATTTTCAAGCAGTATAGGACGACGTAACAAAGTCGCAACAAAAATCGAACAAAAGAAAAATGTGCAACCATTATTCTTATACCCATAATTACGAAAAAAAAGCATTAAAACCAGGTGAACAAGTTTATTTCAGAATGTTATGAAATTACATGGCACATTGGGAATCTGGAACAATTATAAACGGACTAGGAAATACGATATACACAATACAGGAAAAAAAATCTGTCCATAAGAGACACATCAACCAAATACAAAAACGAAGGATTTAAGAGCCAAACTCGTCACCCTCAAAAAACGTTGTCGCGATGGAAAAAAAATTTGAAGCCGTTGAGAATAATAGAAAACAAACGGAAAAAATATTAACTCCTCCCCCCCACAAAAAAAAAGATATGGAGAGGGATGTTGTGGGATTTTTCCTTTTTGTATATAATAATGGACTCGACTGAGTGTACATATAATCTTGACATACGGAGAACAGCAGTGGAGATCTGGAATCTCAGTTGTAGCTGCAGTTCACAGTGGAGAGTAATCGTAGAGATCCGTTACATACCGAAGTGTTACCGGGACATACTTTTTCCAACGTTTTCACTTCAAGTCTTGTATATATTTATTTCTACTAATAGTATTCCTGAATTGACTAACCTGCGTTCCAGCTTGTATATTACGTTCAATATAATTTATTTTTCTATCTCCATACCTGTTTTTTGTTGTTCATTATTTCGGTGGTTCCTCCTCCGGAATCCACAACAATAACCGTTAGCAATAAATAACACTAATATTAATTTTTGTCAATCACATAAGATTAAAAAAATTGGTTGACCATTTTACAAGATATGTTCAGAAATACTGACGTCATTTAAAATTAACTTAACAGCTCCATGGTGACTGAGTCCTCTTTCACATATCTCCTAGCGACATTATAATATCTCTTACATTTCTCAATGCAGTCTACAATACTTTCAAGTATCAATATTAGCTGTCTCATCACGTTCTCCTTAATCTCGTTTTCGGCCTTTCAGTAGTGATTTTAGCTTTAGGAAAATAAATCCCATTGATCTAAATTAGGAGTGCAGTGAAATGGATCTGACAGAATTTGGTGATATGTTGTTTTGCTGGAGACGAGAACAATCTAAAGACTGTTATTATCAATGGCTTCTTACTGTCGACTATGTAATCAGACGGGAGAGTGTCTGTTCATGCACCAGTAATAAAATACACTTTGATTGGTTGAAAAGTTATGTCTAGGCTGCAGAACAGGTTCTCGACATATTTTAAAAAATAACAAGTGCCTGGTCAGATTTATATCTCCGAGCATGAAAACGAATTACATGCTAAATGATTATTACGCATTCTGCATTGGAATGTAGATATTTAGAAAATATTCTAGCTATTTAGAATAGAATATTAGTTTAATATTTCTAACTAGAGAATATATTTTTCGTGTATCATATTAATTTTTTACTTGTGTATTACATTAATTCCAGATTTTGGCATGCAATTATTTGTCTTAATAATTCGACTTCTACATGCGTATAAGGTATATATGGTCTACTAAACCCTTATTTCCATGTGGCAACCATGTAAATTTACTCACTGAGGAGAAAGACTGAGCATTACTTTGTGATCAATGTGTTTTTGGACGAATTGCAATTCTTGCACTTTTTTCTACAACAGTTTCCCCTGAAATAATTAACAATTTGAAAACCAAGTCGCCTGTCTTTTATTCAATGTTCGTCTAATTGTCAATAGTTGAATGATTTCAAATTATTTTAATATGATAAAGAATTACTGAGAACTGCAAAGATGTATTCAAACTATAGCAATTATGAATAATTAGATCGATTATAATAATTTAAATCACTAAGAAGAGAACAAAAATTGAAACATGGACCCTTTTTTACATTCTCCAAACACAAGTGAATAAATCGTCCTTGTAACATTTCGTTTTCCAAACTGGTAACTTGCTTTTCTGCATGTTTTGATAAATTTCGATTTTCTAATACCATATCTTAACTTAAGGAAAAATTGAAATCGATTCAGATCCTGTATGGATTGACTCAATTGATGCATCATGTTGAATATTAATTGCGATTTTATGAAATTACTTACAAATTATCAACCTTTTAAACGAAAAAATATTTTTTCTTCAATTGTTCTTTTTTGTCCAAAAAGTTACCCGTTTTAGCTAACACTTCTTTCTGTAATTAAAAAGACGTTTTTCGTATTTATTATTTATAGAATTTGTTATGACGGTGCAGATAAATTTATTTCTAAAATGTATGACAACAAAATGGGCCGTTAAGGTTTTGCATAGTAAGCGAGAATATACCAATGTACTGCTACAAAATCGGAACGTCGTTTAATACCGATCTTCAAATTAGAAAGGAATTTTCTGGCTTAAACATCATTATTTGAAACGATTGGCTTTTAATCAGGTTCGAATCCTGATTACAATCGCCAGTGGTAAACAGGAAACTATATTAGATACAAAGCAGACTTTTTAATATAGATCGATCGATTGTAGTTATGATCATCTTGGCGTCTGTAAATAAAGGACAACCAAAAAATAAATCCCAGTTTAACCGGTAGCATTCATTTAAATATAAGATTTCAGTTGCATCTTCTACAAGGTCAACACTTAACCACAATGTCTTTCAGTGATCTTAATCTAAAGTGCGGAAGAGGGGAAATGAAAATCTCAAAAAATTCTCAAGTGCTAAACTGCACTTTTATGTACATGACCTTTTACTTAGGAAGCTCTCTCCATCAATCAATCTCTCACTCTAACACGTACATGCTTAGGCGTTTTATTTCATATGGAGCGACAAACATGTACACACCCATCCAGTCAGAGCAGGCCATCATTCAATGTACTACAACTCATTACGTTCCCGCCATTCTCTTCTGCTGTTTTCCATTTTCATTTTTGTTCTCTTTTTACTCTAAAGAAAAGTCCACCATTTTTTTCTGGGGACCCCCATATCTCTATCTCTCTCTCTCTCTCTCTCTCTCTCTCTCTCTCTCTCTCTCTCTTTTCGCCCACTTTCATTCTTTAGTCCAGTTTTAATATTTCACTTTTTTAACGCTCTTCATTTAAATTATTTTCTTATGCGTTTTTTTTCTTTTCTGCTATTTTACTGCTTATCTCCCTATGTATTTGATGTAGTTTTTCATTCATGTTTCCACTTCTTTCAGTCTTTACTTTTATTCATTTCATCTTATCTTTTTGTTTTTTGAAAATTATTTTACTTTTTCTGGTTTCCCATAGTTTGTATTCTACATGAAATTTATTTTCTTCTTTTCTTGTTCCTATTTTCCTTTTTAATTATTTTCTTTTGTTTTCTTTCTGCTTGCTTTACATTGTCTTCATTCTCCGATCTTTACTCACTACCTTTCTAATTTGGTGGTCTTGGCACATTGTCTCCTTGGCGTAATGGTTAACGCACTGAAAAAAGTAATAATCATGAGTTCATTCTCGTTGGAGGTTCCAAACATTTAATTGCTTTCTTCGAAATTTGACACGAGATAAGCTGTTTCCTTTGCCATCCTACTCCTCCTCCTATTTCAGTCGATATCTTCCTTCACTCTGCTGAGCGTCAGCATAATCTTCTTCTTCTGTTAATTCTTCTATAAAATGTTAAATATTAGGAATGAATCACGAACACTAACTTACACAAAACACGTACATATACACGCATATATATATATATACAGATGCACCAATGGTAACGCATATGAAAGTATAGTCACACACACAGGCAAGCACGCATAAAGACGCACGGTCACACAGGGACAATTACGTATTTCTATTCATGCTCTAACAGATATACACGAATCCTCATACACGAAAGTGAAAATACATGTGCATACGCAATCGTACAGACTATCATAAAAACAAGCAGATGTACATTATTACGCACGCACGCACACACGCACACACACATACGAACACATTCTCTTGTTTTTCGGCTTTTTTTCTTCAACTTCATTTCTGTATTACCCTTTTATCTTCTTTCCTTCTTCATGTGCACGTTTTTCTTTTTATTTTAGTTCTACTCATTTTTTATGCACCCATCTTTATTCATAAGATCATAAGATCATGCCTTGTTTTTCACTCAATTCGGTTCATCTCTTCCTGACCACTAAACACTCCTTCTACATCACTTTCGCAAATGAACATTACTCAGGAATAAGTATAACCTAACAAAAACATATTTCTCCAAGTATCGCACATTTCTCACACCTGTTTCTTCTTCTTCTTCTTCTTCTTCTTCTTCTTCTTCTTCTTCTCATTATTATTATTATTATTATTGTTGTTGTAAATTATTAGAATGATATTAATAATAATTGCAAGTTTTCTACTGATGTATAAGCAATTAAATGCATTGAATTCGGAAAAAGAATAAATAAAAAAAAGAAAAAGTAAATAACTATTTTAGAAGCGTCAGTCCAAAGTTATTAATTTCTAGGATGTTTTATTTCCTCCAAACAAAGTCCAACCAAATTTTTATAACATACAGAATCTTTGCTCTGTAACTGTTTATGGGAAAACGATGACAACAAAAGAAGGATACAGATATTTACTAAAAATTATCTTAGTCTGGTACAAGGCCACAACATTAGGGAGAACAATACAATGAACGATAGATCTCATCATGTAATCGATAATCTTCGAGACTATTTTGTTATTAACCTCTGTATATATGTTTGAAACCACTTTAAGACTTTTAAGATTAAAGTTTATTGTTGAAAACAAACGTTCTCAATGAGAAAAACTTGACAGTTTAAAATGCCATAGCAATAGCTAAACTGAATGATAATTACTAAACTTTGCTGAATACACTATAAATACGGAATAAAGTTAAATTATTTGATAAGATTATTATATAGTGAGCAATTTTAAAGTCGAGTAAGTGCGTCTGCTAAATCTTAAAAATTAATTTCTCTCTTTCACCTAGACTCGAGCATTGACATCTGGTTTCAGAAGGATGTTATCAACTATTTTCAACCACAAAACAAGCCCCATCTTAGTTATTAAATTTACAAGCCAATAAAACGATATTTTATAAGGACATTTTCAAGACGACTGAATATCATAATGCTTTACATGTAGAACTCCAGCTTTTATTTTTTCTGTTTTCTATTTATAATACCGTACATTGAACACAGTTTAATAAAATAGATACTTATATACTTATTCATTACTTATTTTCGAAAAAGCGTATTGTAAATGCCAGTAAATGCATTAATCTCGCTATAAACTGTCCAGTCATTAATAAAATGTTTTTTTAAACGCCAAGTGTAGTGAAGGAAACAAGAGGGTGTTTTTTAACTACCAATTCAAAGAAAGTACGATTATTATTGCAATTATTTATTCTCTATGGTTCTATCTGTTTTTGTTTGTATGCTTTTTCATAATTATTTAGTGTTAGTATTATCATGGCATTCAGTATGACATTCATTGTCATTACTTTTCTTGATACTTATTTTGATATTTTGTGTCGTCATTTGGCTACTTTTTGAACCAGAAAGCCTTAGAACAGAGTAAATATCATGAAAACTAAGTTAACACAATCCAAAGCAATATAGCCTATATATCATCGTGTTCATTCAGATTAGTTAGAATACAGTAACGAAGATCATGTTTCGTGAGCTTTTGAGTAGACGTCAGATATTACACGTAGGCGTGAAACAAGTGAGACATACAATCAAATAAGAAACACTTTTCAGTATGATATCTACGTTCCTGATTTACATGCCTGTCTTTCATATGAATAATTATGCAACGTACAGATCCGCAACGCAGAGAATTTCAGTACATATCTCAATCTTCATTTTACAATAACATATTTATGAAATGTTACTGAATACAAAACAGTGTTTTAAAATAACGGTCTAACTAGAGTAATTTTTTGTTGAACTAGTCGTAATAATCACCACTTCTGGTTTAGGGCCACAAAACACTATCTTACTTACTTAAAGAAACTCGCTTTTGTCATTGCAGCAGCACAGCTAAATGTTGATTATTTCAAACTCGACAAAGAATGTTCCTTTGTTATTTTGACAGAAAATTACTCTTGATATCGTCCTCATGCAAGTACATATATATTATTTTGTAGATTAAAATCTAGTAACTTGTTTAGTTTTCAAATTTATGTCTCTGATATCTGATTTACAATATAATGAAGACAAGCTTACACATTGATTACGATTTCAAATAATCTTTTTTTCTTTTTTTATAGGAGAGTGTATTGATGCTCATCAAATGGGCACCTAGAATGACTCTTGAAACTCTTTGGTTTTCAATTTTCTTGTCATTAAATACATTCATGTATATTTAATGATATATTTACTGGCGTAAGAGTGCATATATGCAAAGTGATTATTAAAAGTTACTTAAAATCTATATTTTTTACTCCGGAAATATACTGCTGACCCAAAACTATACGAACAGGAATAAATATAGACAAAAGCCAAACCAGATTCAAGATTTTTTTTGTTGCTGTATTGAATGCCAAAGTTATGGGCAAGAAGAAAAAATTGACTTTTAATAAACGTTACATTGATATGACCAGAAACTAGACTAGAGTAGTTTCAAAACGGTGTTTTCTTTGAAAACCTCACGTTTACATGTGAAAATTAGCTGCAGGCATTGTTCCTAAAAGAGAAAAAAATTTACTGAATACTGAAAAGGCATGGATTGCCAAGACTTGTGAGACGTGAACGTTGGTTTTCCTGACAAGTACGAATCAAAAGGCTCCTGTATTACAAATTGCAGGTTGCTTAATAAAGATGAAGAAAGGAGTGTCATATATATCTGTTGTGGGAAATTACCCACACAATAATATGAACTCTACCAGACTACATGAATACTGAGAGTTATCTACTCTCGGGGGTAGTAGTAAATAGCAGTAGCTACGATACCCATTTGTTAGTACGCCGTTCCGGCGCTAGGTACTATTATACTCTATTTCCTCTGTACACTATTCTCTTTTGAAATATAATATTGGTTTCAACTGTATACCGTGTCCGAGTTTTTCTTGTGACCTTTATCCCAGGGCCACATCAGTTGGCAACGAAGAAATTCGAACTACATAAGACTGTCAACAAATTATCGTCCACATCAATTAGCGACGAAGAATTCGAACTTACCTAGGACCCGCAACAATTCTTCACCACAAAAATTGTCGACAAGAATTTCAAAGTCACAAAGCTTAACAATTGCCGACAAAGAACTCATAAATAAGCGACTGACAAATTGTTCAAGCCCACGTGGAACCTTATCTGCGGCAGTAACAAACCGTCCCATAACTCAAAAGAAACAAACATTTTTACCACGAAAATATCGACAGCAAATCCTACAACATTCAAGGCGAAAATTATTATCGGACACCGGTAAATAATTAACAAACTGTCTGTAAAGTGTGCCCCAAAAGATACTGTAAGTAGATTTTCTTCTAGCTAATAATTTTTTTCTCCCCTCAGAGAAAAAAAAATTAAATTGTTGTTCTCGTTCTGTTACGTACAGTCTAAAACTGTAATTCGTTTAATAGTTACAGTAACCAGAGGAAAAATAAGGAAGATTCCCCCACTCTCACGAAAGAAAAAAAATTTCCATTTTCTTTTTCTCGTTGAGAAGAATTTACAAGTAGTAAAAATTGCTTCTTTTTCGTTCTAAGTAAAAGTCTATAATGGAGGATTTTAAAGCCAACATCGTCTAGATGATGAAAGCTCAACTGGACCATCAACAGAAAACGGAAGAACGTCTAATAGAACAACAACAACAACAACAACAACAAAAAAACAAAAAAAAAACAACAGCAAATGTTTTTAGAGATATTAAAAAAAGGAAGACAAACATTACAGAAAAATGAAGGCAGACAAAGGGAAACACTGCAAAAAGTGAAGACAGATATTTAGAAACACTTGAAGCAATCAAAAACAGACAAAAACGAGTCGAAGAATTACTTCTCGAAACTCTGAATAACCCCCCCCCTCGCGCTGAGAACAACACGGCGTTCTCACAAAGTACCATCTGGAGTACAATACTTTAGAAGATACGAAGATCTCTTCAAGGTCGACTGTGAAAGCTGGCCTGATTAGAAAAAGGTCAGGTTACTTTTGCGAAAGCTTGGTACTACCGAACACGGTCGATTTGTGGATTACATTCTACCTAAGAAAACCACTGAACTAGAATTTGCAGAAGCCGTAAGAATATTTTCAGAACTTTTTAGCCCTTACATGTTTCTTTTTCATAAGAGATGGAAATGCTTTAATTTGACAAAGCAAGACGACTAAGACTACTTAACTTTCGCAACAATCGTAAACAAACACTGCAACAATTTCAAACTAGCGGTTCTGACGGGAGACGATTTCAAATACCTCATTTTGCCCAGGGATTAATATCACCGAAAAACGACGAAATTAGGCGCAGGGTACTCTCGAAGTTAGAGAGAGAACCAAATTTAACACTTCAGAAATTAACAGAAGACTGTCAAAGAGTGATAAAGAACGACTCGAAAAATATAGAGGAATCGGGTATAGCGCATATCAACAAAATAAAATATAACCAAAAATATTACGTCTCGAATAAAAAGAAAGAAGACCACTCACAAAACGGAAAAATCACACGAAAATTAAGAAAATTGCCCTCCGGTCCGTGCTATCGCTGCGGTGAATTGCACTGGGCAAACTTCTGCACCTTCCTAAATAAAAAATGCAAAAAGTGCTGCAAAGTTGGCCATAAAGACTCCCATTGAAGAAGTACAAAAACAGTCAAATATCGAGTCAGACACGTTAGGTCAAGCGAGAAACCAGATGGAAGCTCGCGAAAATACGTCACCGTCAAGATATTGAATAAGACAGTTAAGCTCCAGTTAGATTCTGGATCAGACTTCTCTAATATAAATCTACAGACTTGGAGGAGGCTAAACAAGCCAACGTTAAAAAAAGTAGAAAATCAGCCCGCGCGGTGACTGGAAGTAAGATTAATTTCATTGGTGAGTTGTACCTGTCAGTTACATTAAACGGTACGCCCAAAAAATAAAGGCGTTCGTACTAAAAAAAAACTCTGAAAATTTATTTGGCAATGACTGGTTGGACAACTTCAATTTGTGGGACCGCCCTATCAACACATTTTGCCAAAGAATTGAGAATATTACATCAGAAGCCGAGGAACTTAAAGCGAAACTCAACCAGAACTTTCTTGAAGTTTTCTCGGCTGGCTTAGGGAAGTGTACTAAGATACAAGCAATATTCGAAGTAAGAAAAATATACAACCTATTTTTAAGTAAAAAAGAAGTGTACCATTTGCTGCACTGAACAAGATCGATGAGGAACTGGATAGGCTAGTTAACACTGGTATTCTATCTAAAATTGAGTTCAACGAATGGGCAGCTTCTACCGTATATGTTAAGAAGTTGAATGAAATACGGGTTTGCGCAGATTTTTCTACCGGGTTGAACGCAGCACTAAAAGACCACCACTAAACTCTACCTAGCCCGGAAGATGTATTCGCTAAGCTCAATGGCGGGAAGACGTCCTCTAAAATCGACTTAAGTGACGCAGACCTCCAGATCAAAGTGGAAGAGGAGAGCTCAAGTATCTTGTGTATTAATACTCATAGAAAGCTGAACAAGTTCAATAGATTACCTTTTGTGATCAAGGTCGCGCCTGCGAAAACCCAGCAGGTCATGGATACCATGCTGGGCGGCCTTGACTTTGCAATGGCGTATCTTGACGATATAATAATTACCAGTCAGTCAATAGAACAACATAGGGAGCGTGTCCATAGGGTTTTTGAGAAAATTCGTGAGTATCGGTTCAAAATTAAAGAATCCAAATGCGATTTTTGTTTAAACGAGATAAAATATCTCGGACACATCTTCAACAAAAGCGGTAGACGTCCTGAGCCCAAAAGTGCGACAGCGATCAAAGACATGCCAGCCCCCCAACAACATACAAGCTCTGCAAACCTTTTTGGGATTGGCTAATTACTATTAAGTCTAAATTATAAATATGCATGATCTGCGAGCCCCACTGAACGTACTACTGAAGAAAAACTAAGCCTGGTAATGGACAACCCAATGACAGGCGGCGTTTGAAAAATTAAAAACACACTTACATCTAATGTCTTCTTAACACATTACAACCCAAAACTGGACATTATCTTAGCAAGTGATGTCAGTTCATACGGAGTTTGAGCCTGCATCTTACACCGAATACCTGACGGCACACAAAAACCAATCGCACACGCTTCCAGGACATTACTACACGCGGAAAGGCAATACTCACAGGTAGCAAAAGAGGCTCTAGCCATAATATTTGCAGTGACTAAGTTCCATAAGTATTGCATGGTAGACCTTTCACTCTTCAGACGGACCACATACCTCTAATCACAATCTTTGAGTCAAAAAAGGGTTTACCGTGCCATACGGCAAATAGACTACTTAGATGAGCCACCATCTTGCTGAATTACAATTTTAACTTGGTATACTTAACGTCGAAGCAAAATTGTCATGCAAACAACCTATCGAGGCTGATACTAAAGTAAAACGACTCCTTCGACGACACAATAGTCGTGGCACTCCACAAAAATTGCGAGATCAAAACAATGATCGCGAATACAGTCAGAGAACTCCCAGTAACGCTAGCTGAAATAAAGAGGGAGGCAGTAAAAGACGACTTCATTCGCGATATAAAAAAACAATTTAGCTACTGACAATTTAGCAAAAGAGTTGTAATACTGAAGAACTTACAAAAAAGGATTCTACGAGATTGCCACTCCATGTCCAACGGGCAGGCGGAGCGTTTCGTGGACACCTTAAAAGGAGCTTTGAAGAAAGCCCAAGGAACACCTACGTACGAAGCGCATCAACAGTTCTTACAGGTGTATAGAATTACACCAAACCCTAACACTCCGGCAGCTGTCTCTCCAGCTGAAACTATGTTCGCGCGAAAGATCAGATCGGTATTCGATAAACTCCTGCCAAAACAAACTAAACTACAAAAAACTGTGTGCGCACCCAGGAGACGTTTCATTCCCGGAAAAAAAAATAACTTTTCTTTAAAAACTACAAAAATAATATGTCGTTCTGGGAAATGGGTACTATTGACAAGCGAATAGGCGACATGGTGTACATCGTTAAGGGCCCACGACACACACATAAGCGCCACCAGAAAAAACTAAAGAGGCGTCGCCCAGATGATACGCGCGACACCCCCCCCCCCCCGGTAGAAGAAGAACCAACTGATGTTATCTTTGAGACTTTTGACTTGGATCCATCCCAAGCAGCACCTGAACAACGTCGGTTGGGCAGAAAACGAAAGTTTACCAACCCGCTGATTATTAACCCAAACGTAAGAGGTACTAACAGCTTTTTACGGACAAAGAAAGCTGGGGAGGTGGAGTTCTGAGAAATTACCTATACACTAATATGAAAACTACCGGGCTACATAAATTCCGAGAGTTATCTACTCTCGGGGGTAGTAGTAAGTAGCAGCATCTACGATACTGATTTCTTAGTACGCCGTTCCGGCGCTAAGTACTATTATACCATATTTCCTCCGTACACCGTTCTCTTCTGAAATATAATATCGATTCCAACCGTATACCGTGTCCGAGTCTTTGTGACCTTTCTCCCAGGGCCACATCAATATCCTTGCTGAGTATGGAGGTTGCGCAGCTAAAAACATTTCAAATACTAATTTCCATCATCGAAAGTTTTATCAGAGGCCATTGAAATAGACCCTGTGTCAGTAGAAGAAAGTTACTTTGTCCGAAGAATTTCGCTTTCTTTTGAATAAAGTGGGCAGTATGTGACGTTCAAGTCGTTATTCTTGCAAGACAATAGCGTCCTATAATCAGGTTGAAGAAATTTTGTAAGTCCCTACTTGATCGGTTCAGTGATTTTGCATACACATTTTAACAATTACTTAGGTTGATGTAAAGTTTTGGCTCATCAGTGAAAGAATATACAAATATTCAAAAGATTGCATTACTGAAGTAATCAGTTGTGATCAAAGTCAGTATCAATGTATATTGTAGCAGGTGCTCTATGTATATATTTACTAAGATTACCGTAATCTACAATCTACAAATCGAGTTCTACAGGGCTAGCCTACTAACTATCGGACTATTGCAGGCAGCTTACTTTGGAGTAATGAATGTATTTTTTCATAGTTTTAATTTTGTATGTATGCGAATGTGAGTACTCTCATGTGTATAAAGTGTATTACTTTGAATGGTTCGGGATGTAATTTTATGGACCATTAATTGCCAGAATGTTCTACTTTACATTTGAGTACAAATATTCCTGTATGTGCCTACTTCTGCTTACAGTGAGCATCAAGGATGCCTATTTCTAAGTAAATTTATAAATGGCTGTATGCAAGAAAATATAAATATACACAGTTTTACTTATGTATATCATTATATTTATATGCTAAACTCATTGTGTGTTTATGGATCAGAGTGTACATCCTTATTAAACAGTATCTGTATATATGCGCATGTTGGTAAACATTTACATGTATGTGTAGGTGGAAATACCATGTGTTAATTAACCCGCCAAGTCACGTTTTTCACTTCGTATTACGCACTGTAATGAATCAGACACTTCTAAAGTTGCCTGTAGGTTGCCGAACGAGTCTTCGGCACGTTTCTCAACCTTTTCGTCTGAATTCTATAACTATTTTTAGAGTACATTCATCTGTTCGAGCATCTTCAAAATTGCAGCTCATTCAGTAATTTATATAAAACTAAAACAGAACCTCATTTGACCCTCATAAAGACACCCACGTACACACATTTGTGTGTGTGTGTACGTGTGTGTGTGTGTGTGTATATTTATATATGCTGTGCTAGGAAACTAGAAACAAATCATAATATAAACAAAAACAAAAGTATTTATTAAAAATAATAAGATATTTTAAATATGTGCACATCTTCCACTTAGAAAACAGAAAATTATTATTTAATAAAAATGGCTTCAGCCTCTATATCGGCTTCGATGCGGCCTTGGAAACTACTTCATTGTTTGGTCCGATGGATCTAATTCATGTTCATTACGTCCCTGATGGTGGCATTAAACGAATCCTTGGTATTATGGAGCTGTTAGTTGGTTTCACATGCTTTATGAGAGCTAGATAGCAATATATTGGAGTAAAATAATCCTGAAAATTATACGCATCGCAGTGTTATTGGAGTGTATCATTCCTATTGTGCACCTGGCAACTTTCAAGATGCTCTTAGTGGTTACATTATTTACACTGTTCAGAGTATTGTCTTCATCTTTATTGCCATGTTTACGACGTTTCGGTAGTTGTACGCTTCGTCCTTCTTCAGGTGCTAGGTGCTAATTTCTAACGGAACTCTTTATTTCGATCACTATTGTATATCATACTCATTCTATGTGTGATGCCACTTCTGGTAGCCATATAGTTATCTCCCTTTAACTTGACTTTTTAAGTTATTTGTTCATCATTGCTGTAGCCTGGTATTGAACTCAAAACTCTTTGGGTCAAGTCACTGGAATTAACCAACGTCTATATCCACAGGGCCATGTGTCATTGAGAACGTCGTAAACATGGCAAAAAAGATTAAGACAATTGTCCGAACAATGTAAATAACGTAAATGATAGCTCATTTCAAAAGTATAGACAAATACTCTTAGTGGTTGTTTGTGGTCAGTATCATGAACATATTATGTTAATGATCGGGGTGCATCTGAAAATGGAAATTCTCCATAATTAAAGCATTGTTTTATGGATAAAACGTCAACATTTAACAATATTTGACTTCCAATTGGAACGATGCAAAATTTTAATCTGGAACAACGGAAAACAAACACCAATGTCAAGTTGCAGTCATTTTATATTAACAATGAAAATCGGGCACTATCGACTTTTACAATGATCTGAAATATATATATATATATATATATATATATATATATATATATATATATATGGGAGGCAATCGGAGTCTAACCGTACTGATGAGCTGTCTGCGGATTTATATATATATATGAAAGAGTGCTGAAACATTTTCGTATCTACAAAATAGGACTTCTGCCCTGAATCTCTTTTTTTCATTTGGCCAGATTTTGGGAAGTGGACCTGGGAACGTGAATAGGTGTTATATTGAGAAAGCATATATTTTAGACAAATATCCGTTTTTCAATATAATCTCCATCCCGGTTAACGGAGTTAGTTGGTGAATATTAATCACATCGATCGAACATTGAAAACTCAGGTGAAAATGTCTGCTGATAGTTACATATTTGTCAACAGGCTTGATCTACTTTTGTAGGTACCTTTTCGTGCAAAAATTTGTGACATTTATTTATAATATCTCAAGTCATGTTACGTTAATCACTGTTAGTCGTGCAAGACCACTGCGAATACGAATCACTAAAATATATTTACACTTCTCTTTTTTCAATGCATATATGCTTATGCAATGTGTGTTTTCAGGAAGCTGAATGATTATTGAAACTATTACTTATTTATTTTCTTTTTGTTTTTTGCCTACCATCAATTGTAGCTGAGTTTGGAAGTTTGTGATTCAACATTATGCAATAAAAAGGCGGAGAGAGTCAATTACTCAACAAGAGCATTGTTTATTGGACATTCTCAACTTTAACACCAGATCACATACATCATTATCAGTGTCTTTCAAAATTGATGCACGAAGTATTAAACTGTGTTGGGTACTCTAAACAGAAAATATTAAACCCAGCAGATTTTTTTTTCAAATTGAAGACGAAATAGCAGTTGATTTCCAAACGCCATTGATCCTTATTGGGTACTCTATTATTGTGGTTCATATTGTGCACAATGAAGCTGAGGTTAGTAAATAACTACTTAGACTTTTACCAAATTTGGTTTATTATGGCTAAAGATTGATTTCAAGTATGCAAACGGGTATAAATTTTATTTTCAAAGTGATTCTGATTCACTTTGTTGTCCTCTTTTCTTTTCTGTTGTTTTTCTGTTCTTCATATTCACTCCTACCTGATCGTACGAAGCAGCATACACTTGCACCTTAATTTATAAACAGGTGCAGTTCTTTACATGTGGAATAACAGATAAGTTTCGCTTCATATAAAATTAATCGTAAAGATCGGACACACAGACACAGTTGCTAAATCCTAAATACAAACATCCAGTTTATTGCATGTTGATTTCTCACGAATCTTCAGAATACTGTACTGTTCATGCCTTGAAAACTTCATAGTAGTTGTTCTAAAGGTTTTGATATTATAGCACCTTAGTCTTAACCATTCTTGGAATGGTATGAACTGTTCATTCTTGTCAAGACAATATTTTGTGACTGGTTCATTTTCAGTGCATTTGAACCATCGTAGTTATTGATAATTTTAAATGTATCATAAAACTTACTACATCCAGTAATTCATTTAAAGATATTTTTATCCACTGTTTGATGAAGATACTAATATAAAGAATCAAAATTATTATTGTACTCTTTGTTCATAAATGCGAATTTTAATGTCAGTGAAGTATTCAAAGTGCATCAATCTATATAAAGTCATAATCAAATTATTAGTAGCTGCATTTTCTGATGTATTTCTTTTGAGTTATTTAGTTCTTGCTTAATATTTGCTTGATGTTATCTCTTAGTATTTTCTCTTAAACAATGATGGTTTAGCAGTGGTATTTCGTGCACGTTACAGATAATTTTCCAACTTTTCTCAGAGCTATATGACACCATCATGTCATATAAGATTGTTAGGAAAAGATTGTGCGTGTACCTTGCCTGAATTAGCCTTCAGTACACGAGGATCTCATTTTCTATGTAATGGTGAAGTTGTCAAAGCAGCAATTAATATGCTCACTTCTATATATTATTTATATTGTGCCCACGTTTATGCAATAATAAAAGTTGGTTTTGATATGCCTATGATACGAAGAAAATTGAAGATATCGGATATATATCCGTTGAAGATGTTGAAGTGCTGTAAAATATACTGATGAAACAGTTTTCTTAATAGTAGTCTAGCTCAGACATTGGTAAACTTTTTCGGGCGGTGAGTCGCACGATCTATCATAGCAAGGAGGTCGCGTTACTAAAAAGATTCAAGGTCATTTTTAGTAATAGGTCAGTCAGTTTAGGTGCCATACGTGATACACGCTTGGGCGATCATGTCTCTAAAGAGACATGACTGACTGGGCAGAAGATTATCTCGCAGTAGGTTGCCATTGCTTTCTGCGGTAGACTGGTTGCCGACCAAGGCTATAGAACCCAATCTGTCCTGCTATTTAACCCATAACTGGAAGGAAGAGACGGATTAATACCTTTCCCAAGGGTATTTGCGCGTAAGTGAATACAATGGATTCAGCTGGAATTCGAACTCGGCTCCCCGGTTTCTCGTTCCGAGCCGATATCCACTGTACCACAAACCTAAGCTATTTTCAGTATAGATGTATATATGCGTAAGCATATTCCTTATAAATGGGGAAAAAGTTGATTTCTTTTGAACCGGGGCAGCACTATGTCTTTAAGTCATTTGATGTAAGATTATGTTAAGGCTTAGGCCTGTGGGAAGATGAATGAAGAAATAACGTCGCCATTACGAGTGATGACACGAAACACCTTCAAAATCACCATTAGATTCATCCAACTTTTTCTAGCGCCTCTGCACTGTCCTCAGATTGACACCCAAACACTCTGAAGTGTTTGTAGTGCAGATGGTGACAATTTACCCATTGCATGCTCTCTCTCTCTCTCTCTCTCTCTCTCTCTATATATATATATATATATATATATATATATATATATAAACTAAAATATATAGTTTGGGAATCAATTTGAATTTATAGTGTTATTGCCATTAAATATTTTCCTTAAATAAGAACAATATCTTGACAAATTGAAAAATGGATTCTCGAACGAATTTTTAAATACACTGGTGAAAATTTTCTTTTACATGACTGACATTATATGTAAAATAGATTCGTGTATGATAATTATGTCTTCACAAAAAATCCTCTATACTTTGATAATGAAATTTATTATTGTACTATAAATCTACATACTGATATTGTGTCTTTTTGCATAGAAATCTTAGGTTTGATTGAGCGGTATTTGATGTTCTCAAGGAACAAATCTATACACAATCACGTGTCATTGAGCTAAGCAGTCACTTGAATTTAAGATTGTCAGTGCTTTCAAGGGACTGAAAATTGCTACATTCTAGCAAAGGAGATTTGCTTTATGTTGTCCTTCTCGCTTCGTTGATCTTTTTGTATTTAGTATGACAGACACACCACGAGTCAGTTATAATTATGAAGAGAAGTGAACGCATTTTCCCCATCTATTCTTTACCATTTAACGGCCGTTGGGTGAGACTGTTCTCTGGTGAGCATGATATGCCTCAGACAGATCCTAATTAGAATATAAGACAAATACGTTAAAGAAAGACAGAAAAATATCACTATTCATTTTTTGGCATAGAAGTAATAGATATTTTTTAGTGGCTTCGCATACCACCTCGCAAAAAGACTTTGCGTGCATCTCTGAGACACAAGCGATTGCCACAAATGGTTGCTAAAGCATCAATTCCTACAAAGTACTAAATAATCAACATGGAAGAATATTCTGAAATATTTTGAGCGTGGGATTTTCAGAATATTTCTTAGGTAAAAATGAATGTGTTGATTGAACTTGAAATCGATCAGACTAGAAGTAATAGTGATAATGAATACACGAAGCCAATTTTAAGAGAATTATACTAAAAAAATAAATTTTCTATTTAGATCGAGGTCTCTTAAGTTTTGTGACATGCATAAGATTGTTAAGTATCTTCCATTAAATGCCACTTACATTACAAGTTTACCATTTATGAATAGATTTTGTATTTGCAAATCTCAATTCAAATTTTGCGTCACGGATGTAATATATATATATATATATATATATATATATATATATATATATATATAGGATATGATGTATGAGTTTTTATCTAAATTACACAAAATGAAAATAACACTATCATCTCATTCTAACATATATTTCCAAAATTACACTAAAATATCTTGAAACAGTAAAGAGAAAATTATTCAATAAAAACGCCATTGGCTTCAACCACAGCTTCCAGGCGACATCTGAATCTCCTGCATCTCTTCCGGACAGTCTCCTTGTTTAAGATGGTGAATGCTTCCATAATCCCTGCCTTCAGTTCAATTTTGGTTACAAGAAGTTTTGTTGGTCTCGCTCAACTCTTCTCCACACATAATAATCAACGCGATTGTAGTTTGGAAAGTTAAGTGGGCAAATATAAGGGGCGATGTGGTCGCTGAAATTGTTTGACAGTTAGGACTGGATTCTCCCTCCCTCTTTTGTGGTATGGTACAGCCTCATTTTGACAGTCACAGGGTCTTCCAGCAGCGACCCTATTGAACCGGGGCAGCACTATGTCTTTAAGTCATTTGATGTAAGATTATGTTAAGGCTTAGGCCTGTGGGAAGATGAATGAAGAAATAACGTCGCAATTACGAGTGATGACACGAAACACCTTCAAAATCACCATTAGACTCATCCAACTTTTTCTAACGCCTCTGCACTGTCCTCAGATTGACACCCAAACACTCTGAAGTGTTTGTAGTGCAGATGGTGACAATTTACCCATTGCATGCTCTCTCTCTCTCTCTCTCTCTCTCTCTCTATATATATATATATATATATATATATATATATATATAAACTAAAATATATAGTTTGGGAATCAATTTGAATTTATAGTGTTATTGCCATTAAATATTTTCCTTAAATAAGAACAATATCTTGACAAATTGAAAAATGGATTCTCGAACGAATTTTTAAATACACTGGTGAAAATTTTCTTTTACATGACTGACATTATATGTAAAATAGATTCGTGTATGATAATTATGTCTTCACCAAAAAATCCTCTATACTTTGATAATGAAATTTATTATTGTACTATCAATCTACATACTGATATTGTGAGTCGTGGTGTATCAACATGCTGAATGACCAGGCCTGTATCTTTCAGAAAAATATGGTTAAAACTATATTAAATATTTTATTAAATATTTTTCTTTCATAGTATAGTTATAGAACTCTTACATTATTTCACATTTATTTTAGAACTACTTATTTAGAATATTTCAACATCCTAAGTAGTTCAGTCATTATATAGTGTGAAAAATAAAATTTAAAAGAATGTTAATCGGTGACAAAAAATCCAAAAGAAATATAGCATGTATGATTGAGGTCCGCGAGTTTTTTATATAAAGTCTTTTACAATGGCACTTATCTTTTAATATAACAAAGTAAAAGTCCAGATAAAACTAGATAACATGTGCCTTGGATAAAACAACAGAATGTCATAAATTCGTGATTTAGCACTTGCACTGAAGCAACATTTCTGAATGTATTTTCTGTGAACTTTCAAAGATATTTTCTTGTTATCTTGAAATAATGATCAGTTTAACATATAACTGTGGTTTGAAGCTGTTTTAACATACGGAACTTTAGGCATATTAAACAATGTCAACTAAAATTCTAGGGCAGTATTTATCAGCCTTTCTATTTCAGGGCGCACTTGTATAATAACTAAAACTCTGGGACGAAATTTTATTAAGAAAAAATTTGCAAAGAAATTTAAAAATATCAAAATAATAAAGAAATTTTCTGAAATAAGCATTTATTTCTAGGAGATTACATATTTAAACGATGCAGTTTCATTTTTTTTTTCACCAATTCACACCAAGAAAGGTGATAATGCTGCTAAGACAGAACCCCAGTAACCCTACTGGAAGTAAAAGAGAAAGAGAAAATTTTAGAAGGTATTGAAAACCCAAACTTAAACTGTAAACAAGAGATAAACTTCTGTTCTTGTTGAAAAGACTGGGGATGATTGTGAACAGGACGGTAGATGATCCTATCTTCTCCTACTGAGGAAAAAAGTAGTAAATAATATTTCAGAGTTAGGCGGAGACGTTAGAAGTATAGAGTTAAAGTAGAATTTAGAATGAGCCAGAAACCCAATCCTAAACATGAAACAATGCATAAACCTTTACTCTTGTTCAAAAGAGGGTTTATGAAAAATCTGACATTGTTTTTTTTTAGATAGGCCAATACTGACTGGTTTAAATCGCTTGAGGAATGCAAAAATGAAAGGATTATCCATTCCTTCTTAAAGTTTAAGGATTTTAGCATCGTGTTTAAAATATTAAATAACAAAAACTTGACTTAGGCATGGAAGCCTTGTCCTTAGTGTCTGTAGCTTTTTAAAAGTAATGACTTTTTTTTCATATAAAAATATTTAATAAATTACATTTCTGTTTACTTGGGGCGCCCGTGGCTACATTTCAGGATGCATTAGTGCACCCAGGCGCACCGGTTGCGAAACGTTGTTCTAGAGAACCGAAATACGCGGGCCACAATGTATGTCGTTTTTGCTAATTACTAATCTTGAAGTGAAGGTTTATTTTGATTCTTTTTTTTTTTCACTTAATTCTTTTCATTTTTTTACGTAACAATTTTTCTTTATTAATTTTCTTTAATCATCTGTCAATTAAGTTATTTCAAATTTCTTTTCTTCTCTCATTTTGACTATTTCTTTTTCTTCTCACTCTTTATTCTTTTTTTTTATCGAAATTTATACTTTCGTATTTTGTCTTTTTGTGCTCTCTTTCTTCCCATCTTCTTCCTTCTCCGTCACCTGATTTCTTTCAGTATACCCATCTATTTATTTTTTATACTCCAAACCAACACCACAAAGCAATCCAGTCTATCCCATCCCATTCTTAGCCTTCAATCAATATAGTTCATTCGCATTTACCCAACATGATCCACCTCTGAGAGACCTTGATACTTCTGTCAGTTTGTACAGCGATCTAGCCATACTCCGCCTACATGCACTTGTTTTTGAAGATATTTATGAAAAAACAATCAATGACTTTTTTTTACAATAGTTTATCTGTTTCTCTTCTTTTTATTTGCTATTCTGCCAACAACATCTTACACACCTCTGTTGCAACTTTCTCTGTCTACCGTAACTAGTTAGTTTATTTCACTCCTAATCTCTATCCTTCTATCTCTCTCTTTCTATCACTCATCCGCACACACACACACCTACATACGCACGTGCACACACACACACACACATACACACACATAAGCTATGACGATGTCCATAAGCTGGCAAACTTTCATATATAAATGTAAACTTAGCGTATAGATATAAACACAATTATTTTTATACCGAAATATACAGACAAGTTAATTTACAGGTTCGGTTCAAGAGTTAAATCTAGAGAAGGAGCGTTTAGTTGTTTCATTGGAAAAGTTATATTGTAGAAACTCGATATAGTATAAGTAAAAATACTAGTTTCAAAGATGGGGAAAATGTAATTTTCTCTTTAGACAACCTAATATTTATATATGCAAAAAAATCATGCAAATATTTCAGATTAAAAATATGGTTATAATTTAGATATTATGAGCAATGCATCTCTATATTCACCCAGTAATTAAGTAATTAATAGCAAGAGAACTTTCTAGAATTTTTAATTGTTGCGCGTTTTGTGCTAATCAAACTCTCGTTTAATTTCAATATTTATGCAAAATCAATGTTTGCAACTTGCTATCATTGTAAAGTAGTTAGATATATATTAACTTTAAGATACATGTATCAAGAAAGAAAGAAAAAAATGCATCACGGAAAAAATAATTTTGAGACGATTGAATAAACATCATAAAACCGGTTTCTAATTTTTTTTTCACCAGTTGCCATTTGGGACACTAGCCACATCTAAGCTACGATCACTTCTCAGTGAAATGGGTTTTTATTTTATAGTTTGTTTTTTTTTATATATATTACTATGTATTTTATATTTCGTTTTTATGCTTTAGAGAAGCTTTCCGGATTATTTTATGAGAAAAGAAAACAAGCTAAAATTTGGAACAGTGGTCATTTCTTAAAGCTGGTAATTTTTTAAAGCTTCTTATGTTCAAAGTTTGCTTGACCATCTACGCATAAGTAACCATATAAAAATATAGAGTATTACAATCTTCTAATTTCTGTGTTGTCATGCCGATCTTGGAATGCTATTTTTTGGGAAATTTTTGTGTTAGAAAAGCTACTTTCATGAAGGCGTGTATTTGCGCTGCACCTTTCACTGTTTTCACAGACATAATAGTTTGTTTTACTTAAAGATCATAAACTTAAATGAATAGCCAAGAATTGGTAAATTAAATTGAATAAATGTTATCGATCACCCATGGGATCTGGGAGCTCCATTCAAATCTCGAAGATATAGTTCAAAATTGTTAGGTTTCATGTTAAGTACATGGATGAACTGTTAATAGTCCATTGCCTTTCTCCGTTTCATATACTATCTGTGATCATACTGTGTACAGTCTGTCTCTTTAAGTATACGCTATTTGCTGAAGGTAGGAGCACGGGAGTTATTTTTTAAATTATGCTACATTTATAATTTTCCAGTACTTTATGAAAAAATATCTGATTCATTAATTTAGATAGAAATTTTGCTGAATCGGCGAAAAGTCGATTTCAGTTAAATTTTGAAGTATTTCATCAAAAATATTGTTTTAAATTCTTGATGGTGAGGTAATGATTAACTAATTATAGTTACAGTCTGTAAATTTGATCTTTACTTTGGGTCACAAAATTGTGGTTTTATACCAAACTATTAAACTTAATATGTGACTACATGTATCAGGTCCGGTGCAAAAGATGTTGCCAATTTAAAATTTCATCTTAAAAATGAAAAACTGTGCGTTTTTGAAAATCTTTATTCATAACATTAACTACCTTTGCTCTCTATAACATGATTTCATATGTCAACGATCTTATAAATGCCTCGCTTGTAAAATTCTTTAGGTTTTGATGCGAAATATGAATCTAACTCATGTTCAATCTCCTCTCGTGATGTTAACCTAAGGCTATCTAAATTGTTTTGTAATCCTCGAAATAAGTGATAATCCGAGGGAGCTAGGTCAGGAGAATATGCAGGATGGGGCAAGATGGCACTTCTCATCACCTGTGGTAAGCCTACCCCAAAAAAGGTGCTTGAAGGTGTCGTGAAAACAAAGATTCGCAACAAGAAACACGTTGTCGCAGGTTCTCTGGAGAAAATAGGTGAGAATATTGCAGACAAATATAAATGATGCTTTAATAATTTGAAAGAAAAAGTTATAAATTAATCATGGTGATATGTTTGAGTAATAACAATATGCATAAAATAAATTATAATGATTTAAAATGTCCCTTTTACAAACCGGCAAAAACTTTTGCACTGACCTGATATATGTTTTTAGTTTCAGTGTATGTCTGTTTATGTGGCTACATTAGAATTAAACGACAAATATTCTCTTATTTTATCAAACACGCACTAACACATCATGGTCGTGAATCATACTGATTTTTTTTCCATTTGTACTTCATTCCGTTCATTCCTCACTGATAGTTTTCAGTGTTATTGCTATGAAAATATTCCTATGAATGGAAACATACAGACCCCATTAATTATGTTCATCTATTTTGTTATACTTTCAATATGAATCGGAAAAAAAAAGGCCTATAAAAATTTAAGTTGTATCAACACGCCAAAATCACTACATTTATTTTTAACACGCACATACATAGACACAAGCACGTACACACTCATAATACATGTACGCATATGAGAGTTTTCTGGAAAGTTTTTGAGCCGACCAAGAAAGTACATACAAAAGTTTGATGTTTGGTCTGATTTCGAGAAGTAGGTCGAACCGAGAACTTTTCAGAATTATATATAAATGTGTGATTTTTTTTTTTGTGTGTGTGTGTGTGTGTGTGTGTGTGTGTTGGGGGGGGGGGGGTGCGCAACGCGCATCTCATTGTAGTGCGCGTGCATAGAGAAACGCATCTTAACGCTGAGAGAACATCGAACTAGGGTGACTTGTACGACTGGTGCGTGATTTGTCCTTGATTGATATGATGAACGAGTAGCAAATGTGTCATTTAGTTTTCTTGTTATCTGCACACAATACCACCGCCAGCTTAAAGATTGTAAACATACAATTAGAGAATTTTGACAAAAAAGAATTAGGCAGATGAAGAGGACGTTGAATGAAATTAGAACGATTTAACGTTTAAGTGACTAATAAATGGAGCGGCAGGCAGAGTGATTGGATGCATAAAAAAAAGGGAAGATCGTGGAAATGAATGTGTGGAATGAATCTAGAAAATAAAGAGAAGAAAGATTTGAAGATGGAGAATGCAAGAAAAGAATATAAAAAGGAGGGATAAGAAAGGACAAATATGTGAATGAATGAAATAAAAATAAAGGAACTGAGTAAAGAAAGACAAAATAAGAAAAACGACTGGGAGTGTCATAGTAGGAAAATGTAATAGAAAAAATGTCGAAATTGAAAATGAAAGATAAAGATATACAGAGTAAAAAATAAATAGAAACTTGTATTGCTGAGCGGAAAATGAATGAAAGCGATTATTTTTTAAATTGATTTTATTTATCGGAAAAAGATGAGAGAAGTCTTTAACAATAAAAAGAAAGATATTTGTTAAATACTGTCACAGAGGATGCAACAAAATCCTCTATTCTTTTCCGAAAGAACAAATATAGTCCAAATAAAATTTTTAAAATCTCTGAGCAAAAAAAGTAAAAGAAAAAAAAAAAAGAAAAGAAAAGAAAAATGTCAATAAAAAGGAAAGATAAAAAAGTTCTGCTGAACCTTGAACGCGTTTAAAAGTCGATTCACCGAAACAGGGAAAATAACAGTAGCAGCAGCCTTCGACGCAGGAATTGCCTGTGCAAGTCTTTTCTCTTCTCTTACGTCTTCAGCATTACGTTGCATTAAATTACTAAGGCTGACTGCTACACAAGCTTTTCTAGTAGCACAAGTAGGAGTAATCAAAGTTGTAACAGTGGTTGTAATAGTTGCAGTTAGTGCAGTAGTAATATTCATGGAACTAGCTTCAAAATACCCCGGGTGTATCACACACTTTTCAAGTACGGTACTGAAAAAAAAAAAGTATTACATTTTATGCGTATTTATTTATCATCTTCACAGAAAATTTACTTTGAATTGTTGCAGTTTCATATTTTGAAGAAACATCTATCTTCATAAGAGCAGTTCTACCTTCTAAGTTTGCTCGTTTAAACAACAACAACAATATTAATAGTCTTCGAAGGATTTTGCAAGTATTAGCATTTACGATAAAAGGACAACAAAGTTTGTGGGGTTGGCATGTTTTTGTCATATTCATCTAAAAGAGAAACAAAATATCGCGTCTACACAACGACAAAAATTCTGTTTATTTATCTAATGCTGAGCATTGATCGTGAGTTATTTTGCGTAAAATGCACTTTAAATTAAAACCACTATACTATGACTCGATAGACGAGTTTTCATAACGGAAGAAAACAAAACAAATATAGAGTAATAAAAATTAATTGCTTGTTTTAAAAATGCTAACATGATTGATGCATTTCAAATCATAACTATACCAGATTTTACAAGTATGTAAATGAAAATATTAATTGGGAGATAAAATAGCTTCTGTTCTAACAGGTTATTATAAAGAACTAAGAATTTAATCTGAATACGAACGCTAAGCAAGGTAATTATGGTGTCAAAATCACGACGAACCGCAATAGTTTCACAATTACTCTTATTTTTTATTTAGACATGACAAGTATAATTCTTTGTTAATATTAAAAATAAGCAACACGCAAATTTACAAACATATCTCATATAAAATTTCAAGACTTTCTACAGTTAACTTTGAAAAAGATGTTTATATTAAGTATCAGTAGCAGATAACATTTCTGAGAATAATGTAAGCAAGCATTGAAATATTATCGAAATGACCCATGATTTATAGTAGTTAATCGAATATTGATTATTTAGACCTATCTAATTTCGGGGTTTTATCTTTATTTCTCTCGCTGCATGTGTGTTTGCACGTTCACATATAATTTTACGTATATATTAATCTAAACAAACATACGTATATGCAAGTATGCATACATATAAGTAGATTTATCTTCTTGGATTGGAAATGTCAGTTGATTTTATTTCTGTTGCAATAAATGTTGCTTTTGGAAGGCAGCCTAAAGCGTGGATGTTTTGCTTAAAGTGTCAGTATCCTTTCGGATTTTCACTAATAGGAATTTACAACGCAACTATAGCACTTTATTGTTGTTTATTTTAAAGAGCATGTCTAAACGTAGTTCTTCACTGCAAATGCTAATCTAGTGCTGACTGCGAAAGTGAAAACATACCAGTTTTATGCAAACTAAGGATAAAACTAAGGCAATTAGAGAAACTTTACTCAGCCCTAAGTCTGCAGTACAATAAACTCTTGAATGACCCTAACCTGCAGGAAATGTATATGGAGAGTGTGAAAACGAAATACGAAGAACAAATTGGTAACGGAAACTCAAAATGGGACACACTAAGATTGGCTCTAGTGACATCGGAGAACGACATCATCCCAAAGGAATAAGCACGTCGGAAGAAAAATGAGTGGATCACTGAAAAGATTCTTGACCGGTAGAAAAAAAAGACAAAAAACGAAACCAAGATATGGAACGGAATACAAGAAAATGCACAAAGAAATAAGGAGAAAATGCAAATAGGCTAAAAAAAGATGGCTCAACGACAAATGTACCGAAGTAGAGACTGAGCACGACAAATAATGGAGATATGCATTCAAAAGTAAAGGAACGAACAGGACAAAAGACCTACTCAGCAAAAGGATGTATAAAAGCAAAGGATGGTACACTCATACTAAAAAATGAAAATATACTTCAGAGATGGGTTGAGTATATTGCTGATCTCTTCTACGACAAGAGAGAGCAACCAACAATACACAAAGATACAGATGAACCAGAAATATTAAAGACCGCAGTGGAATCGCCAATAGCCAAATTGAACAGAAATAAAGCAACAGGACCCGATGAGATTGTAAGAAAGATGTTGATGCCCTTAGAAGACTTTGGCATAGAAAGGCCCCTCGAAATAATAAACGAAATCTACAACAGCGGCAATATACCGGAGGACCTCCATTTTCAAAGCACTAACTAATAAACCAAGGTGCAAAGGCAATGTTAACCTTACCGAACAATTAGCTTAATGAACCACATAACAAAACTCATAGCAGAATTGGCCCAGAGATAGAAAAAGAACAGTGTTACATTTGTTAAAGATACCAGAACAAGGAATGCGATATTCATGCTCAGAATGCTATCTGAAAGAGCAATAGAATTCAGAAAGACTGCGCAAAGGGATTTGACAAAGTAGGCCACAAAAACTTGATAGAGATGCTCAACAACCTCGGCATGTTCGGAAAAGACGTAGGGATAATTAAGAATATATATTGGCAGTATGTATAGGAAGGGAATTCAGCAGATATACAAAAATAAAATAGGGGCATAAGACAAAGATGTGTTTTCTCACTGGTTCTATTCAACTTATACCCCGAAACAGTTCTGAGAGAAGTAAGACCCTTACCAGGATTCGTCATTGGCTTCTACAGTCTCAACAATCTACGACATGGAAAGCAAAATGCAGGATCTTCTACAGAAGGTAGCAAGAGAAAACAAGAAGAAAGGACTAAGCATGAAGTTCAAGAAAACTGAATGCATGACTATCAGCAAAAAGAAGACCCCAAAATAGCAACTACAATTCAGAGAAACTAAAATAAAACAAATAAAGAAATTTAAATACCTGGGAAGCGTGCTGACAGTGGATGGAAGGTGCGATGTCAAGATCCAAAGACGCATTTGCATGCCCAAGGACGCATTTCAAAAGCTAACTAGAGTACTAAAAGACAGGAAAACCTCATTGGAAACAAAGAAAAGAGTGCTGGATTGCTATGTGATGCCTATTTTTCTTTCTGGTAGTGAATGCTAAATGACGATCTCATCAAGGATGAAGAAGAGGCTTGAGGCAGCAGACATGTGGTTTTATAGAAGGATGCTGAGGATACCATGGACTGAGCACGTGACTAGCGACGAGGTGTTGGAGATAACGGAAACGAGGAGAAAACTCATAATTAACCCAAGGAAGAGCAGAGGAGGTTTCTGGGAGATATGGAATGACGAAGCAGGGCCTAGAGAATTTAATACTTACAGGACGGATAGAGGGAGAGTAGCACGATACCTACTTGATAGGTCTGTGCAAATGGATGGCAGAGCGTGGTTTGGGAGAGATGCCAAAGTGAAAGAATAGTGAAACCGACAAGAGACAGAGCCAAGTGGATGTCAATGATCGTCTACGCCCTGAAGGGAAACGGCACATGAAGAAGAAGATCCAGTGTAAATGCATCATGTCTTGCTGAATGTTCATTTAATTTCTGGTTTAAAAAATACGAATGATTAACTGGTATTTATTGTAGTAATCTTAAAGGTGCAAATAAGTATCGTTAATGCATTTGATAATCAGAATTGTTGAATGAAAATGTAAAAAAGGAATTACTGAGTTTTTATTGTTTCTTTTTTTATACAAGATACAAATTTTTGCTTGATATATTAAACCTTAAAAATTCAAAGACGAATTCATTTAAATTACTATTTTAGGCGTTAGAACTTACATATTTTATATCATTTTCAGGTTTCGGGTACTTCCATAGACTACTAAACGTGGTGGTGCATACATTTAAACATATTTATAAATGGAACTTCGTCTGTGTGTGTGTGTGCGTGCGTGTGTGTCTGTGTGTGTCTTCGTTACCTATAGACTCCGAAACGGCTGAACCAATTTTCTTGAAAATTTACACAGTTGTACTATAAGCGTCTGCGAGTGTTATTAGATAGGTTTTATGTCGAGGTACTCCCGATAAATATCGAAAATCGATAATCGAAAAAATCGGGTTATAGAAGGAGTGATCCGATTTTAATCAAATTTTATACACTCATAGACAAATACATAAGAAACGATATTCAGAAGTTTTAAAGTTGCAGTTCTTATAATAATGGAGAAAAAATATATATAAAAGGCAAGATGTTTGTGTGTGTGTCTGTTTATCTGCCTGTATGTCTGCATTTTTTTCAGCCCTTTTATTTCAGTTTTTGCTTCGGGTTTGGCTCTAAGTAGGTATAATTGTAGTTCTTAGTCTCAGCCATGATACCATTTACTCAGAGGACTTATTTAGCCTTCAGAATTTAGTTTACGACGAAAAAAACTTATTTGATATCGATAACAGGAAATCAAAATTTGACTTACATCCATTCATTTTTCTTTCAGTCTACGGTTTCGCTTTAACTTGAAACAACTATTGCTTTTAGTCTTTCCTGCCAACGTCCAAAGAGTCTGAGCTCCAAGACCATGGATTAGTTTTAAAGCTTTCATTACACCCGAGCAACGCCGGGCTATACTGCTAGTACATATATACATCCATTGCATACATAATGGTTTAATGATAGTTTAAAGCATAAATCTGCCATTTACCATGTGTATTGATTTCTGTGTCTACACCGATTAGATCTATAAACGCACTAGCTCTGGTATTGATCCCTCTTAAACCAGTACAGAACATTCTAAACTATATATAGAGAGAAAAAGAGTGCGATGGATAAATAGTCGTCTAAATTACATAAAAATGAAAATAATAATGACATCTCATTTTAACAGATATATTTACCAAAATTATGCAAAAATGTTTTGGTATACTAAATCCGCATTGGCTTCAACCATGACTTTCAGACAACTTCGGAATCTTCTGAGCGCTCTCCTTGTTTAAGTTGGTGAATATTTCCATAATCCTTGCCTCAAGTTCATCTTTTGTGTTACAAGAAGTTTCGTTGGTCTCTTGCTCAACTCCGCCCCACACATAATAATAAATGGGGTTGCAGTTTGAGGAGTCAGTTGGCTGAATATAAGGAGTGATGTGGTCGCAGAAATTGTCTATGACTGGGTTCTCTCTCTTATGTAACAAGGTAAAGCCGTTTTTTGTTAGACATAGGTTCTTCCAGCAGCCACATTCTTGACCTAGGGAAGTACTGTCTCCGAAAGGCAATGGATGTCGACTTCTATGCTGATTCTGGGGCCCTGTGGGAAGCTGAATGAAGGCATAACGTCGCCAACAGTTGTGACTACTTCAAACACCGTCGTAATCACAATTAGACCCATCCAACTTTTTTCGAATCTTCTGCACTGTCCTCAGATTAACACCCAAACATTCTGAAATGTTTGTACTAGTGCTTCCGGTGTGAATGCCAAGCAGTGCAGCATGTTGTTTCCAAGTTTCTTGCGGAGTAAACTGCGTCTTGGTGCTCTTTTTCTCACAGACGGTGCGCAATTGACTGTACTATACTGTGCAGTCCAGAAAATACAATGCAAACAACGCGCATGCGCGTAATTAAAAAATAAAGTGGCGATAATTTACATATACATACATCTGCATAGAGATATATACATGCATGCAAATGAAAATATATCTGCTGGATTTCTAGGAATGTTTAATTATCAGGAAATTAATACCAGATTTAGAATGTCTGTCCTATCTTGAAAGTCGTAAACAACAGACATCAGCTTCGAAAATGAATTTGAGAAAAGACTAACTATTATGAAAGATTGTAGAAAAAGGAAATTGAACTAATGATAAAGAAATAAAGTTCAGAAACAAAATATGAACGTGTCATCTCTGTGATTGTTAAAAGACTATTCACTTGAATGCCGCATGGCAATAAGTAAGCATGAGTAAGAATAGAATTAAGCAAATATGATGCAAACTTTGGTTTAATTAAAATTAACAAGAATACTGAGAAGAAGAATTACGATATTTTAACCCGAAAGATATTTTGGCTTGTAAGAAGTTTTTAACGAGTGAACTTTGCTTTAACAATTCTTGGAGAATTATGATGATTTTTAACAAAAGATTCCTTATATTTAACTCATAACATGAGGGATAAAGTTATAATTTTTTGCACGAATGTGAATATAACTCACCCGATCGGAATTATTAATTGGTTCTCATTCCTAGTCGATTTCTATTCCACTACCTGCATATCCATTATTATAACATAAATCATTGATATAATCGTTGGATAACTTGAAACTACCGTAAAGTTTTTGGAAAGAGATTAGAACAGATATCTCGTTTAGAATTGAGCCAGTTCTTACCACAGTAATATTAAAGTTGTTAAGAATATTGGGATCAAGGGTAAAAATTGAAAACTGTTTTAATCAGAGGTACAGATTTGTTATTTGATCCCTAATACTGCCAAATAAATTCTCTTGAATGGCGATATGATAACAATAATCATCATAATAGAAACAGCTTTGTGTGTGTGTGTGTGTGTTTGTGTATATGTGTGTGTGTGTGTGTGTGTGCGTGTGTGCGCGCGCGCGCGCGAGTTCAGTTTTAATTGATGGGATAGCTGGTTAGCAACTGCAGACCAAGAGAGAAGTAAAAATAAAAGAAATCTATAATTTCGTTTGAATGGCAAAACTGTCCCACAGTTACGATCACTCCCATGAATAGTAAGAAAAGCTGATAAAAAAAAAAATAATAATGAACACTGGAAATAACTGAGCCTGTAAAATGTCGTGAATAATGATCTTACTAATAATGATTACGATTGACGACAATAACATGTAGACAAATAATTCCATCTGGAACAGGAAATGGTTTGTAGATAAGTAAAAGGAAATCTATCATGCAGTAGGTATAAACCGCGGGTAAAATTCGAAAAATTGGAGAAAATAAATTGTTACAAAACCCATGCTTGGGCGTAGAGAACCTTTTCTAAGATTAAAGTTATGATTATGTTCATCATTTTTTAGAGCATTCTGAAACACTTCTCAAAAAGAGTGGAGCATGTTATCTTTAGACAGTCCAAACTGCAGTATTATTGAAATTGGGGATATTAGCTACAAATGACAGTGCCAGAAATATAGAGTAACTTTTTGCAACTTTGTCCCATAGTATAGTCAACAGCGATAACTGGTAGAAAAGTAAACAGAGAAAAACAGACTGAAAAAGAAAAATGGTAAAATACAAGGTCCGCCGCGTTCAGGAACTGAAAAGACTGTCAAAGTTAAGGTCGTCCCTATAATAGCGTTCTTGGAACCGAACATAAATCAATTAGATAAACTATCTATTCAAAGAAGAGTTGAGACCTTCACACTATAACGTTGTTGGATTCTGAAGATGCGAGAACATTTGTTTTCACTTAATTCTCAAGAGTTAACCACCATACATCTGATATAAACATGCAAATGAATAAATAATACTATAATTATAATACTATAACAATAAATCCCATATTCATATACCTCTTTTTTACCTTCAAGAAAGATTACAAACTTGTAAACTGCAGAAAGATATGAAGATTGTCATGAACATGAAAATTTGTAAAATATTAACTTCTTATGGGATGACCTATTCAGACCTACGCTGGAAATTAAGCCAATATTGTTGACACCAAAATATTTGCTTAATTTAAAGAACAGCTTTTCTGGGCATCGCTCATCTTTTCCCAAAATAATCGAGATATAACTGTAAGCAATATTAAAGTATTTTGTTTGAAGCATCGAAAATAATAAAAGAATTGGCCCCAATGATTCATTTAGCTTATTAATTTCATATGAAAGAAAAATACCTATATATTTTGATGGACAGTTTTTTATTTGTGTAACATGAATACGTTAATAATTATTTACTAGAGTAGCAGTATATACATTGAGTGTTCAGTATTTTTGCCGCACAGGAATGCCATTCAGTGCTGATTAATCATTAAAAATTTTATCGGTACACGAATGGTATGGTGCAATAATGAATTGGGTGGGAACATTTACTGAATGCTCATATAGTAGTTCATGTGATAAAGCCTGAGCCAAACATTTTTGCAGAAACATTGTTAACTGAATAACTAATATTTCTGTGTTGCATAATATTATTTTAAAGGTACAACTGTACGAGATCTAGTAACATTATCAGCGAGATTCAGCACTGTTATTACCACAAACAAAAAACTGCTATTTCTAATGATAGCTCTTCTGCTATTAATTGTTCTGATAATACTTTTACTACTAATACTGTCACGACTAATACTTTACTATTATAATTTTGCAATTACGTCTACTTTTGCAGCATACTCTAGTAATTAGTGAAACTGCTGCTGTCACCGCCCTTAGAGTAGGGCTAGGTTCTCTCTATTTGTTTCTTAACACTTTCTTTTTCTTTTCTTTTTTCACATTTTGAATTTTTCTTTCTTTCTTTCGTTCTTTCTTTTCCTATCTGTCTCCATTGATATGTGTCTTTCCTTTTTTTGCTACTGTTTATCTTCTTCCTTCTCACTTTCTCAGTTTTTTATTTATTTATTTTTCTATTTTTGTTTCGTGTGGAGAGATGTTCGCACACGCACGCACACACACACACACACACACAAACACACATATTCAGAGATACATAATTTCATACAAAAATAAACAATAAAAACAGTGCTAGACTGTAAATACTTAGTAGTTTATCCGAAACACACACAAATGAATATCTAATTTTACTGAAGTATATAAATCTAAATGTCATAGATCTCATTTTATACTTTTTTTTCATCCACCCACACATAAAAATGAACACAGATAGGCAAAAGCAAAGAAACGTCAAGAATGTATGAGGAATGGCAGTTACTCTCACACTTACTAGTGCACAAGTTTATAAAAATAACACAAATCTTAAGACTTTAACTCATGAACACACATTTTCCGATATTCCGAACAACTGAAATATTACACTTTTTATTTTTATCATAAATAATGACATTGGTTATTTTGATTAAACTAAAGACGTGTATTTTCGCTAGATTCGATCGAATGCAAGTAAATCACAGTTTTTCATACTGTCACATACCCAGACATATATGACTTCAACTATGCCAATAATTAATTATTAACTTTGTTATGCACCTTCGTTTATGCATGACTTGCTATTTTAAAATTGCTTGCCCTAAAACTAAATAGTCTCTTCTGAGCCAGCGCACAGACTTGCTCACAATGTACAATGGCAAAAGTTCATAGTCTTTTCGGCGCCAACTTGTTCAAATTCTCTGGCGTTTAGAAAAATGTATCGAATGTGTTTTATCTTTTTGGTGATACATTGTATAACCTTCTTTATAAATGGTACACTTAAATGTTTGTCACATACCCACTCAAATACAGAGCGTCGTACAATGCCGTACATTTTCTTCATGTATTTATATGCATACACGTTCCCTTCAAAATAGTGGGAAATTAATGTTTTAGATTAATAATTTATCACCTTATATCGTGCTCTCTCAAAATCCGATTATTTTTGATCGATGTGAATCAATTACTTTATTTAGATATATATAACATTAAATGTCAATTACAAATTTGGCACTTACAGTGCAGCGAACCAACGGTTCATTATTTTAATGGTGTTACGCACCAACAAAAACTCTCAAATATACAAATAATCTGTGTAAATTTAGTTAAGACAAGCAGTGTCGCTCGGCGTAGCTTTAAAACTAATCCATGATCCTGTAGCTCAGACTCTTTAGACGTTGGCACGAAAAACATAGGTTGTTAAGACTAAGAACTACAATTATACCTACTTAGAGTAAAACCCGAAGCAAAAACCAAAATAAAAAGGCTGAAAATCTGATTTTGATCAGACCCGATAAGTTATCGGGGAATCGATTTCCAATATCGGATTCAAATAAGTCATCCAAGGAGAAACTAACCTAAGTAAGTTCATGAAAACTTATTGTACCCATCGGGAGTAAAATTGGAGAAAATGAGCCATATTGATGGCTGAATATCGGTTTTTGATCAGATTCGATAGAATATCGGTGGTATCGATTTCCGATATCGGGGAAAATGAGTCATCTGAGATCTACTAATGTTTGAGACTAAAAACTATAATTTTACCAAGTTAGAGCAAATTCTGCAGCAAGAACCACGATAGAAGGGCTGAAATCCTGATCTTGATCAGACCTGATCGGATATTGGAGTATCAATTTCCGATATCCGGGAAAAACCGGGAAAAAATGTAACCCATGATCTGACCGGAAGCCTAAAGAATATTTATGTGAAGTTTGATGAGAATCGAATAAAAATTGTGGGTTTGTATAAAGGACAGACAGACACACACACACACACACACACACACACGCACACACACACACACACACACATGTTGCCTTTTATATATATGAACAATGCATTTATTTGCAGCATTAAAAAATTTATATTGAATATTTTAAAAAAAATTCTGAACATACGTGCAATTCTTATCATTTTATGTAAACTGGCGTCATCAATATATTTTTTATTACTAAATATAAAGTCAAAAATAGAAGTGCAGAAATGAAAAAAAGGACAGTTACGGACGTATTATTAGCAAATATGCAACCAGGCACGTGTATATACATGTACATGAACTGATATAAATATAGCTTAACGGGACCTGTTTGGTTGATGGGACAATAGAGAATTTTCAATATGCAACACTATCTGGTGTTCGCAGATACACAAAGGTTAATTTGAAGCACATATAGGCCCCTTCACAATCTTTCTTATTCCCAGCTTTTTTTTTCTTTCCTTTGTATTTCTTTTGGTCTAAGTTAAATTTTGTGATTGTCTATAGTGATGAGCCATAAAAATCAGAAAATGACAAGTGTTCTTCTCGAATTCTGACTTATAGGCTGAGCGTTGAAAATCAGTCTTCAGCATTCCCACACATTCAAACAAGCGTACACACATACATATATAACCACACATACACACACATACATATATATAGACATGCACACATACATACATACATACATACATACATACATACATATGTATGAACACATAATGGTTAGCAAGCTTGTCTCGATAGAACCTGTTACAACTGAGTAGTGAGTTCGATCCTGACCGGGTGCCCATAAACAATTATATATATATATATATATATCCTAATTTTATTCGTAGCAATATGCCGGATATTTACAAATATTCACCCCCAACTTCTCCATAAGTCAAACACACACATATAAACACACAAAATGATTGCCAGCCCAAAAGAACTGATTATTGATCTACTAATGTTAGTTTGTAGCATTGTGCCGTATACGAGAACATATACACTCGTGCGCGGACACACACATATATATTGACATGCCTAAACGTTGACTCTATCTTTTTCTCTCTCGTACCCACATAAACATACAACGCAAACAACTTTTACGATAAACCTACACACAGACAATGATTAACATTTCATACAGAAGACCCTCCCAGTCTTTTATTCTATGTATCTTATAATCATTCTTTCTCGCTGCCTATACTTTGTAGGGTAACATGCACTTCGAAAGTTGCTGTGGGAAATTGGGATTATTAGTGGTAGGGATGGGACAGCTGATGGTGTGGGTAAGTTGGAGTAGGAGGAAGGATTCCTAGAAAAAGCTTCTCTGCTACTCCTGCTGCTTAAGAAAGAGAGGAAGTAAATATTTGGCCGATGGTCAGGCGCCCCTATCCTAGTGCATAATGTATCCAGGCCTTACTTTCCCGAATGACGGACTTGAGTTTTGCTTGGGGCCGAAGACGAGGCAAAAGCGAAGAGAGGAAAAAGGACGGTAGGCAGGTTACTGTGGTTCTCACTGATTATAATCATTGCTATAATTGTAATTGCCATTACCTTTAGCATCATTATATTGTTATGTTAATGCAACACGAGTCAGTTATGAATTTGTAAATATGTGATTTTCCTTATAATAGATTTGATTCGTTAAATTAAAAATTAGTCTTATATATATATATATATATATCCCTCAGCTCTTTGACTTTTATGCGCTGTTGTTGTTATCGCTGTCTTAATTTTCGACTCCCCATTTATAATTATATTATTACACTACCATACCCATTTCCGCCTCCATCTCATGTCTCCATATTTATTTGATTGAGATATTTGTATTTTTCTGTTCTTCTCTCTTTCATATGATCCTTGTTTTACTTCAGTTTTTTATTTTCTTCGTCTTAACACTTGTTTCCTTTAACTTTTTTCTTGTTGTCACTTTGCTTTCCATTTTTTTATGCTTCTTTAACTTAGGGAAGAGAGAAGGAACAAATATTGACCAAGAATCTAAATAAAAATGTCAAAAGGCCCCCAGAAAACAGAATACGTCTAAAAAGAAAATGATATAAACAAAGAGAACAGAAATTCAAAGATGTTTTTTTTTTCTCGATAAATAACGAACAGACATGTTGATGATTATGATAATTATGATGAGAAAAAGTTAAAAAAAAGGATCACGTGAAAGAAAGGCATGTGGACATTCTTCGGTATATCCATTATAATTACTCGTTTTTGTTTGTTTGTTTGTTTTTTTTTAAATGATCTAAACACGATCAGAAACTAATGATCTATATGTGAACTTCTCAACAAATTTACCAAAACTTCATTCACTGAAAAGCATAAGTTAGTTTGAGATTCAAGTAATTTTCTATTGCCTAACTTTGACCTCACTACCTGATAGGGGTTTTGAAAAATTTTCGGACGGCCAAACTACCAAACATCAGAATTTTGCTAAAATACTTTCTTGGTCAGGCCGTGAACTTTTCAGTACTCATCATACCTTTTCTTTTAAATTCTCATTTGAAGGGAAATTGGTAAGCTGCTCTATGCACCCAGTTGTCTCTATGTATATCTGCCTCTGCAGTATCGATCAATGTGATTTTCTTCTATATAAATGCGGCACTTGTGTGCGTGTGTCGGTACATCTATAAAATAATTGTATATTAAAATATGCGTTTGTAAACAATCTCTTTGAAGGAGAGATATTTTTAAATGTATAGTTTCTTTGAGGGCAAAATCAGGAAAATGCATGCACAGAACACACCTACACTTCTCTCTCACTCACTCACTCTCTCTCTCTCTCTCTCTCTCTCTCTATATATATATATATATATATATATATATATATACACACAAATTGGGTAAATTGTCGACATTTTATATTTTTAATTTTGCGTTTGCACGTTGTTATCTATTTTATCGAATGCACAGTAGTTCAGTTAGGCACCAACGCAAAACACTCCACCAGAACTTTGGTAACGACATGGTGTACTGCTTGGCATTCACCTTGAACTAGAGCAAACATTTCAGAATGTTTGAGTATCAGTGCAGAGGATTCCAAATAATTTGGATGAGTCTAATGGTATTTGAAGTAATTACTGGTGATGGTGACTTTATGCCTCCATTCGTCGTCCCACAGGGACTCAGATTCAACACGAAGGAGGTAGTGAGGAGGTAGTGCTGCTCTAGGTCAAGAGGGTGGCTGCTTGAAAACCCTATGTCTGGCAACAAAACTCTGCGCTGTACCACACAAGCTGGGGAAGTCAGTCATGTCTGTCAGAAAATTTCTTCGACCACATCACCCATTACCTCTGACCAACTAATTCACCAGACTGCATTCCCCTTGATTATTATGTACTGAGGTCAGTTGAGCGTGAGACTAACAAAACTACTTGTAGCACTAAAGATGAACTGAAGGCAAGGATTACGATAGCATTCAACAACTTATACAAGGAGACTGTCCAGAAGAGTTGCAGGATAATTCGAAGTCGTCTGGAAGCTGTGATTAAAGCCAATGGCGATTTTATTGAATAAATTCACTTTGTAATATTTCAAGATATTTTATTTAAGATATCTGTAAAAATGAGGTGCCAGTGTAATTTTCGTTTTGGCATAATTTAGACGACGTTTATCTAAAGTACTATATATATGTGTGTGTGTGTGTGTGTGTGTGTGTGTGTGTGTGTGTGTGTGTGTGTGTGTTGGGGGTGGGTGGTTGTGGGTGTGTGTGTGTGTGTGTGTTTATTTAGCCAGCACATCTTCATTCAAGCATGTTAAGTTAATTCGAGAGAATTCACTGTAAAATAAACATATAATATTCCCAGATTATTCAACCGAACATGCTTGAATATATTTGTGTGTGCGTTTACATGTTTATATACATGTATGTCTGTGTGCTAGCGAGTATTTGCGTACCTCTATGCATGTAAATTTCTTTGTAAAAACATACATATACATCGATGGAGATGTTATGCAAGTAGGTGTAGTGTCAGCGCGACAGCGTTGTTCTGAAAGTATAATAATGAAATGTAAATAGTCACTGAAATAATATATATATATATATATATATATATATATGAGGAATATGTGTAACCCTATGAATTGTCAGAGACGGGGGGGTGGAAATATTAATCAATTTATCAATGTTGCGTATGTACCTAATATGCAGCCTTGAATAAATAGACAGAGATGGATAACGAAGAATCTTTGCACATGGATAAGGATGAAAGTGAAATTAAGCGTACAACTTATACGTTTTTAATATCTATCTTTCTCTCGCCCTGTCACACACATTCATATATATATATATATATAAAGAGAGAGAGAGAGAGAGAGAGAGAGAGAGAGAAATAGAGTGTGTGAGAGATAAATGGAGAGAGAGAGAGAGAGAGAGGCCAAGATGTACTCCTACGCACATATACACATGCCTTAGACTTGTTAGGTGGCTTTATGCTTTCAGACTGCCAGGTATGTTTGTATAAAAATAAAAATAACAAACTAGTATTTACAGGCACAAGTGGGTGTGTAAATGTTTTGGAAGAATTTCATGCTCAATATTCATTTATCTAATTTCATTCATGTGAGATATTTTTTCTTTAAAAGTATCAAATGGAAAGAAAAATAGCACGATATATCTTCGGAGATTGCATGTTGATATAAGTTGATTTGAATCTATGCATGTGATTTGAGTTTGTCATGTGTTTGCCTCTTCCTCTTTATACCTTGACACAAACACACATGCACGCACACTTGGCCCGATAACTTTTCAGCATCATTAAATTATATATATATATATATATTTATATATATAGCTGAAAATGTACACAAATTTACACGAAGGTCTGTGTTTAGATAGATAGGCACATAGATATTTGCTAGCTTAGTCAAATTCAGATGAAATTCGAAGAAATAGGAATTGTGTTGCAGTAATATTCAGTGTTTACAGGATCTTATATTCTATACCCTGTCACTTACGTAGCCTGGTATATTGAGCATTGACGGTCGCGTTGTGTTTTTACATGCTTGGGAGCTATATTAGTTGTATATTTCTTACAGGCGTCCAATCCAGGATTTTCAAAGCGATTAGAACCTTCCATTGGCAGATTATCTTAACATTTGATTTTCCTCTTACTATATTCTTTACATTTGCTTTGGGCCTAAATAAAATAATGCTTAATAAACATGACTTCGGCCTGTTTATGGGAAATTGAGACACTTGGGTAAACCGGTATATAGCTTTGATTACTGTTAAATACCGGTATTTCCTAAATATTCTTTGGGAGTGGCAGTAGACATATACTTATGTGTCCAATATCTAATCACGTATAGTAGATATATATTTAATCTCTTTTTCTCTGTCTCTCTCTGCTAAACCCTGTCTGTGCCCAATAAACAGATAGGACATGTTTACTCTCCTCTATAAATATTGTGTATCTAATATCCCTTTTAGACGTTGATAATTTCTACTTCTTCATTGTATACTCTGCTGTTTTGATTTTGTATCATATTAAACTATGTTAGGCTTAGTAAATATCTATATCATTCAAACATATTTGACATCCCAAACCTGTCAATATATTTTTATATATGATGGGCTTCTGACGTATATATATAGATTTTTTTTAACCCTCAGGTTTTTTATCACTTTAAAAGTTATTTTTAGTGGATAATCATTGGACAGTATAATTACTTATTTTCTTCTATCGGTCTGAATCTTCAATAAATCTTACCTGGATTCGAACATGTGTCATTCTGACCGGAAAAAGAGACCGTTAGCTCTAGTTAACCTACACTTGAACCAGACGATCAGCCAAGGCCGAAATTGTTTCTATATATATATATATATATATATATATATATATATATATATAAATAATATATATATATATACGTATATATGTTCATGCTCGCCTGGAAACGCAATGATGACGTTACCAGTGGCGAACGAGTTGTGAATTATTATGATAATCTTACTACTACCTATTAATTAATATACTGAGTTGGAACAAAAATTCTTAGCGTTTTTCAATAGATGGCGTTTGAACAAGTGATTTCACGTGACTAAAATCTATGACATATATGTAAATTTTGAAAGCTGACATTTCACCGTAAATTTCCATACAATTCGTGTGCAGTTTGCGAAGTTAAAAAGTTTCTGCGTCAAAAGTGAGAATGTTGGAAAATGAGATGCATTTTAATCATTTTATGCACTTTTATTTCTAGACAGGAACAATTATTGTACAAAGAGCAAAGAAAGATGTGGCGCTTATGGAGATTGGGCCACAGCTAAGAATATTATTTATAAGTTGTTCGCTAGGTTCAGAAGTGGTTATTTTAATCTGGCAGACCGATAACTTGCAATCGTCAATGATCTCGAAATCGAAACGCTGATTAAAATTGATCCCGGTCATTCGATATTGAGCATTGCATAGATACTCCGCATATATCATCTGAGCGATGTAAGGCATTTGAAAAGACTTACAACGTTGATATGATTCACAAAAAAGGTATTGAAGAAAACGACAAGTTTGTCTACATTTGAAGCAGGTCACGTTGAGTATCTGATATAATTGAAAATACATTATATATTACGAGTTTACTGTATATTACTGTTCACAATTATATTAATGTAGCATTCAATGAAAATCGTCCGGAATTGACCAATCGAAAAGGCGTTGTCTTCTTCAGGACAACGCCAGACCTCAAAGGAGAAACTGGTACAGCTTCACTGGGTTGCCCGTTGTACTCACCAAACCTTGCACCTTCGGATTACCACTTATTTTGATTCCTACTTAATTGTCTTAAGGAGAAGAACTCCAATTCACTATCTAAAAAGAACTTCCACATTCTCAGAGGACGGAATCATAAATGCCTCAAAGATGTAGAAAAGTAGTGAAAAACATGGAACATATGTTATCTATGTACACATATCTTAATATTGACATTGAAATTCACTTAAATAACCGTTAAGAACTTTTGTCCCTGTAAATATCTCTGAATACACTTATCTATCTATCTATCTATCTATCTATCTATCTATCTATCTATCTATCTATCTATTATGCATTTTGGCTTGAAAGTTTTTTCTATTATTACGAGACTGAAGTTTTCATTAGTCTGGCTCTACTACGTTGAATTATGAATTTTGCTTCCTGAAAATTACGAACAATTGGGAAAGGTACAGAAAGGCCTAGGGAAGAGATTGGATATAACGGTAATTCTGGGAAGCACCCAGACGACAGAGTTGTTAAAACAGCTAGAAGACTGAAAAGTGTCTCACTGTAAGTGGTACGAACACTTAATAAATGAATTATAATTATAATGAAAATTCAAATGTAGATGTCACACAATATTTTGTTGTTTGACAATGAAATTCAATATTGTTCATGTCATTTTTAAGTACAATTCAGTCGTTATAAAGCAGATTACAATAGCGGTGTATTTGGTTCTTTATTTTATGAATCCTTATTGGTTAGGCATTTACTTTTCAACCAAGAGTAATGTTAGCTAACTTTGGTTCACAAACTTAGTCTGAAATAGTCTTGGTGCTGACATTTTGTAGGTCTTCGTTTTGATGCAAATATCAACAGATTCACTATTCGATGACAAACCAATTTTTGATCAGTTAAGCCGGTGTTTAAAATTGTGCTCTTATCAATTTTATAATAACAAAATCCACATTCCTTACACCGTCAATCAAACCTTTGCAATTTGGATCTATTGCCCACTGCTATCGTTCACATTTTAGCACACGAGGCATTTTAATGCGTGTTGATTTATTCAGTCATATTCCACGTGTTCGTACATATGCAAGCGGATATGTTAGCGCATTTTTTCCATAGATGTGTAAACTGCTTGTTAAAATTATCGTTCTTTTATTTCTTTCTTACTAGAAAGATGATAAACCATCTGTTGATAAATTATAAACCACTGACTCCTATATATATATATATATATATATATCACAAGTAAGAATATAAAAATAAATATAAGCATGCACAAATAAACACATGCATACAAACACACACCCACACCCAAACATATATATATATATATATATATATATAGAGAGAGAGAGAGAGAGAGAGAGATGTGTGTGCGTGTACATGTGTATTTGAAAATATACAAACATACACTGTCATTGAAACCTGAGCATACTCTCACAAAAAGATTTATGAATATTTTAGTACATGTGGCAGTTATTGTTGTTACTGGGCCAGGTTTGGCCATATTTTGCTATATTATGCATATATGTATGATTACATGCAAGGACAAAGACAAACATCTTCAAGAATTTAAATTCAACTTCAGTTGCTATCAGCTTTCTTTCTGAATGTAGTTCCCTTATTGTCTTTTTCTTCATTTCTCCTCGCTAAAGTTTTTTCATTCTCTTTCACTCAATATAAGCCCTAATGGCATAATAGCATTATCACCTTGCTTGTGAAATGATATATATATATATATATATATATATATATATATATATGTGTGTGTGTGTGTGTGTGTGTGTGTGTGTGTGTGTGTGTGTGTGTGTGTGTGTATTTAGGCAGCAAATTTTCTTTTAAACATGTCAGATTAAATAAATTGCAAACAATATATTTGCTTATTTTTAATAAAATCCGTTCATACTCACGGATAATCTTTTGCGTATTATAACCAAAAGATGTCAGAAATGAACTGTAACGTTGACAGATGTCATTTTCATTCATTTCTTATGGTACCCAAGTACTTTCAACCTTTTTCCGAGGTCAAATTCCGAGGTGTGAGTTATGGTAACAAATGTAACCGGAAAACTGTGTTGCTAAAAATTACTCTACATTTTTTTCCTGCTTTCAAACATACGCACCGTAGTGGGGGCGCTAGAGGGTGTCGTCAATGATGTCATTGTGTGGTATCACTAGGGGGTTTCGGATCTCTAAACATCATACCCCACTCAAATATCATGGTTGGACAAATTGCTAGCGTTCATTAGAACGAGAAAATTATCCAAAATGGAATTTTTTTTATATGTTGTAATGTCATGGTCATGAACGTGTTAAAGCATGACAAAACTGTTCTTTTTACAAATATTTTAGAACATTACTGCAGTATTCATAGCTGATTCTATTAATTGACGGCTGAAGTGTTTTAATAAATATTGCCTCGAGAATCTGTAGTTTGCTTTTGTTGTTTTCTTGGTGTAGAATAGTTGTATTACCGATCATTATATTTTTATATTGTGAATGTAGACATTATATATATATATATATATATATATATATATATATACTGTTATGATAATGTTATGATATATATATATATATATATATATATATATATATCATAACATTATCATAACAGTATATATATATATATATATATATATATATATATATATATACTGTTATGATAATGTTATTTTACTGAAATAAGTATTAAATTGTTTCTCTCTCTCTCTCTCTATATATATATATATATATATATATATATATATATATATATATATATATAGATCAATATATACGTGTACCTTTATATCTCTCTATCTCTATTGAACAGTACAATTGTTTGTCCAATAAACTCATAAACAGATACATAAACTCTCTTACAGTCGCACGTGTCCACACGCGTGATTACTGTTCGTCACATTTCAAATAGACAAACAGTTATTTACATATCTGAAAAATTAGCTTTTAAAATTGAATTCTTTCAGATATACTACTTAAATGTTTATACATAGGTAGAAACGGTATGAAGTGAGGTATATATTAAACAAAATGCTTGCAAACGGATACAATTGCGCAATTATTTTTAGTGTTGTGAATTCGATCTTCACGCGATATTCATATCTGAAAACATGCAAAAATTAAACACTGTGTAAATAAAAAAATACATTCCCAAATTACGAATGGCCTACTGTTATGTCTTAAAACAATGGAAGATTTATTTTTTATTAGACTACATGCATGCCCTAATAAATTGCCTGTACACAAAGTATTTATGAACTTTTTAAATGAAATTAGCCCCCAATAAAGCAGTAAAGCTACTAAGTTAAAAGGGGTTACTGGGTATAAATCAATTAGAAAACAGAAAACATGATGAAGGAATTGAGGAAAACAGTAGATAACGGTTGCTATTGCATTTAAATTTTTGAGGGTCATAGTTGTTGGAAAGCATGGAGTCGGAAGAGAGTTCCACAGGCGAAAAATGCGAGAAAAGAAACTGTTAGCATAGAACTTACGGTTACATCTAGCCAATCCAACTGTAAATTGATGAGATTTTGTTGCCAATCTAGTACTGTGCTTAGATAAGAAAACTTTAGGTACCATAGCGAAGAGCTCATCCGAATAATTACCATAAAGTATTTATAGAAAAGTCACACAGAAGCCACTACACAGCAGTGAGAAAGTGACTGAAGTTGAGATGCCAGGTTAGGACCAATAATATTGCTGATTCTTCTTTGGATTTTATCAAGACTCTATAAATAAATAGCAGGAGCACAGGACTATATGTGGCAACAGTATTCTAAGCATAAGCGAATGGCATATCCATAGATATGTAAGAGAGGTAAATTGTCACGCACGACACAACTTTTAGCAGCTGTCATAACAATGGATTCAATGTAGTCTTTCCACTTCATGTCAGCCAAAAACATTAAACCAAGAAGACGCAACGAGTTACTCTCCTGGAGTTTAACATGAAGCCATGCTGTTGGAATGCAAGAAGGGTTCTTTCAGATGATTAATACAGAGGGATTTTTAGAGTTGTTAAAGATAACAAGTTATTCCTTGCTCCTGTTAACAACACACTGTAGGTCAGCTTTTTAGATCATCTTGCAATTTGACCTTATCGAATTGTTCGAACTTAATATTGAGACAGATGTAAATGGTTGTATCATCAGCATCGGTATCAAGTTGAAAACTGATGTCCTCAGAAAGGTCCTTAGAGAAAATTTAAAAAAAAAAGTGGGATAAAGGATAGAGCCCTGGATCTAGAATAGTGGCCGTTCAGAGTAACTTACGTTTCACGATTTGATAAGAAAGACTGAGTCAGTTCATATATTCGTCCGGTGACGCTTTCGAGATCTCTAAAGTAACACCATTTTTATCTTAAGCATCATTTGAGTTAGCTGTCTGAAATAAATTGTTGAAATATCCGTAAAATATACTTATCTCTGACTTTTAAACACGTTGTTTGAATTATTTACAAATGCGCTTTTGTATATACAAATGAAGATTCATTACTGAAAGATTGTACTTACGATTGTGTAGTACGTTTTAAAAACAGAAAACATGTCATAATAAAGGTATCCATACGCTCAAATTTTGAATCATGAAAAGTATTTATGAATTACAAAGGGGTCTATGTATAAATACTACCATATACACGCACAATAATGATTAACAATGATTCTTTCTCTAATAGTAACTACTTAAGTATGTTATTAAAATGGTCATACTTAAAATGGTCACTAAGAGAATCACATATAAACTGATTGAATACATTAGCGGTCAGAGATATGTTTTGTGTCTGAGTCCCTATCCACGTTTAGTAAATACTAGGCTAAACATAATAATAAAAACTTTTAAGCACCCACTCGTACATTGAAGATACGCCACTCGACAACACATATGTGGATTAAAACGAATAAATGAAGATTTGCATTCATTTAACTATCTATAGTACATTTTTATCCGTTCCATGTTTATGCATGAGCAAGAAATTTCAAAAGAGGGGATTCAAGAATCATTACAATCATAATCAATAAGGCTTGTCCAATGACAACTTTGTCCTTTCTATTCTCGATTCTGATTTACTGATATGGTTCTCTTTCTTTTCACTTCATTTGTTCCACCTACCCACCAGTGTGTTACAATAACTTGAAGAGTCTCCTTGCAGAAATGTAATTTTATTTTCCTAACATTTAATTTAATCAGCAAAAAGAGCATGCTTCTTGGTCGGCCATCTTTGTTAATCTCCAAAATTCTCAAAGTTTTTTTCAATCTGCCAAAAAAATTAAATCTCTTTGAGAAAGAAGTGAAGGAAAAAAATTTAAAAAACAAAAAAAAAACTAAGCTTCTATCTGTATTAGAAGTCTTTATACTGAAAAATTCACCTTATTTATTGAATGACCCTCGTAATAATAAATTATAAGAATGACAAAATTGTAAAATGCTTATGTGTTTCTTCAATTTTTATGCATTTTGCAATTATGACATGTTATGATGAGCATCTTCTTAAGCAATTTTCGATTTGTCATTAAGTATTATCTTTCTTTAACATTTCATTAAGTATTATCTTTCTTTAACATTTTTTATTCGCCTATTTCTTGACTTCTATGCGGTGCATTTTATTTTTATAATGAGTAAGAACTTTTCTTCTCAGGATTTAAAAACGCAATTCAAAGCATTCCAGTCAATTGATTTTTTTTTAGGTTTATCTTTCATTTCTCCGTTATTTGAAATGTTTTAATTTCTTCTAATAAAATGGAAATCGATTTTTTTTTTTGTTTAGGAATCTGGCATAATATTAATTTATTCCTTAATTTTATAACCAGGGCTTTAAACTAGTTTAAGATTTTATAAACAACCCAGGTTGGGTAATAAAACTAATGGATTTTTGTGGTTTGAGTTTTTCACACTGCAGCATGTAGCAGGGTTTCAAAACAAGTAAACCTTAGCATTAAGATTTTGGAAAATGGGGGCAAAACAAATTCCCTCCTAGCTTGTGACGCAGTAGGCTACACTCAACACACACACACACACACACACACACACACACACACACACACACACACACATATATATATATATATATATATATATATATATTCTAAACATATACTGTTAAATATAAGAGACAATGAATGTCTATTATGTTTAATCAAGAGCCGTTCTAAACGTCGTATTTTGGCTTTAATTTCAGTTGAAAATAAAGAAAAATTCTCTAACATTTGGATAATTTTTTATTAAGTTGGTTCTGAGCTTTCTGCTCACATGAGCCATCTTCAGAGATGTTATAAGGATGGTAACACAATAACATCCACCATCAGAGACGATTTGTCTTGTGTTGACATAAAACTCCGCTAAGCAACGGCAATAGTTTCCAAAAATAACAAACACATTTCTCAAATTTGCAATGCTGTTCTATGACGTCACACCTCGTGATAGGGAGAAATGATAAGAGTAACAATGTATTCAAATGCAATGTAATGTGTTATGACCAGATTTAAACGTTATTTTATTAAGTGTGTGTTGTTTGGATTTAATGTTGATGGCCTCCAATATCTGAAGCTGATTTTCACTCTGTGTATGAGTGAGGATTATTGTATTGTTGACTAAAATCTGTCTGATATTACTTACATGGTTATGTTTTTCTGAGAAATGTTGTTTAATTGTACTCTGATCAGAAAGGTGACAGGTTAGTCTACGAGAGAGCATGGTTGTAGTAAAACCAATAGTCGATGAAAAAACTCTCAAAAACATAATATGTAGAAATGTTAAACCAGTGGATAGTAATAATAAAATTAAACTCATCCTATATTATACAAAATTCAAAACAATTGACCTCATAGTGTCTAATAACCCTACAAGCACTAAACTAAATTCTTCCCTACAAAAAACCAATGTAGTGTATCAATTTACATGCCCGTTCAGAGATTGTATCTCTGGTTTCTAATAATAAACCCACTACATATATTGGTTTTACTACAACCACGTTCTCTCGTAGACTTACCTGTCACTTTTCTGTTCAGAGTACAATTAAACAACATTTCTCAGAAAAAAACATAACCATGTAGGTAATATCAGACAGATTTTAGTCAACAATACAATAATCTTCACTCATACACACAGTAAAAAGCAGCTTCAGATATTGGAGGCCATCTACATTAAATCCAAACAATACACACTTAATAAAATCACGTTTAAATCTGGTCATAACACATTACATTGCATTTGAATATATGGTTCTGTTATCATTTCGCGCTATCACGCGGTGTGACGTCATAGAACAGCATTTGCAAATTTGAGAAATGTGTTTGTTAATTTTGGTAACTATTGCCGTTGCTTAGCAGAATTTCATGTCAACACGAGAAAAACCTTCGCTGATGGTGGATGTTATTGTGTTACCATCCTTATAACCTCTCTGAAGATGGCTCATGTGAACCGAAAGCTTAGAATCCACTTAATAAAAAATTATCCAAATGTTAGTGAATTTTCGTCTTTATTTTCAACAGAAATTAAAGCCAAAATATGGCGTTTACAACGGCTCATGATTAAACATAATAAACATTCATTGTCTCTTATATTTAACAGTATATATTTAGAAAATTATTTGCTGTCTCGATACACTAAATTTATATATAAATATATATACACGCAGTAAATGCCATAAGTATTTGGACAGAAATACTTTTAATCTTTTATTTTTTAACTCGAAGAAAAACCTTTTATGGCAAATCAACATAACAAACAATACTCTTTGCTCTGGCTATTAAACTTTTTGAAATATAATTTTTATTGGATCAAATTGATTAATGAAAATATATTCTAAGTTTGGCAAATCTTACAAACAGAAATGTTAGACCGCTTTTTCCATCTCATTTATCATATCCAAACACAATTTTAGAAACATAAGTAAAAAATGTTATTAAAAATTTTCATTTTAATAAAAAGTAATCCACGAACGGAATCTTGATTTGACTAAATGGGATTTGCAATCATCGGAGAAATAAAGTGAACCAAATGGACAGTGTACCTCTTCTATGTACTGCTTTCCTTCAGGTCATAGGTGACCATGGGTTTTCAAAATTTTCTATCCGTTGTGACTATTAGTTTTTCTTCTTTCACTAAAGCTCCCGTCTCCTGTTCCGCTATCTATTCACTCAAGTTCGTCAGGTAGGTGGTTAACTTCTATCTCTCTTGTCATCAATGTAGGTTAGGTTTTTCAAGCCTCCCTACCTCATTGTGTCAAACTATTTTCAGGTATTTTTTCCTGATTCTATGTATAAGTGTTCATTTTGTTGCCAGTTTCTTTATCTCTCTGTCTCTCTCTCTCTCTATATATATATATAGATATATATCTGTGTGTGTGTGTGTGTGTGTGTGTGTGTGTGTGTGTGTGTGTGTGTGTGTGTGTGTGTTTTAAAGACATCTTTACAAAATTCAGAGTATCCTTTTGTAGGACAACATTTTTGTTGCCTCCAGTTTTCTCGTCATTTATGTGGAAATTGTCCAGCATCTACTGGCACATAAAAGGATGAGTATCACATAGCAATCCAGCACTCATTTCTTTGTTTTTAACGCTTTCTTTCTTTCTTTCTTTCTTTCTTTCTTTCTTTCTTTCTTTCTTTCTTAGCAGTTAGCTTTAAGAATGCATCTTTTGCTAGTTCAATTCGTCTTCGGATTTCGGTGTCGCATTTTTCACTGGCTGTTAAAAATGCTTCCCAGATATTTACATTTCTGTACTTAATTGATGTTGACATCTCTAATTTAAAATTTCGATTCGTGATTATACTTTCTATCATCTTGCATTTGATGGTTAGTCCTTTTTTCTCGCTTTCTTTTTCTACCCAGTTTATGAGATCTTGTAACTTTCGTTTCTTCCTAACCATCATCTCGGTGTCATCTACGTGTCTTACATTGTTGAAGATTAAACCCATCATAAATCCTAGTAGATCCTTCAGTTCCCTTGGGATAGACTATCCAGAGGACAGTGATAGAATATATCTGGGGAGAAGACACATCCTTGTCTCCAGGTCCATTTCTATGTTTTTGTAACTACTCAATTCATTTTTCTTCGTTTGCAGGCAGTTTGCTCCCAAAATAATTCACTTAATTATTTTCATGTCCTTTCCGAGTAGATCTACTTTTCCCAGCAGTTCAAATAGATCCTTTTGCCGTACCTTATCAAATGCTTCTGCAGAATCTGTAAAACATAAATGCGCGTTTTTCAGGTATTTGTATTGACCTTCTCTGATATTCTAATCATAAATACCACATTTCTTTTTTTGGTTTCATTTACAAAATCGCATTATTCTTGTCTTATTTCCAATTTAATTTCGCTTTGATCTCTTTTCATCAGGATTCGCATAATTAGTTTGATTATGAGGCTCATTAAACTGATTGTACATTGGAGCTCGCAGTCATTTGTACCTGGTTTCTTGGGTTATGTTTCGAAGATAGATTTACCAAGATTCTTCAGTTTATTTCTTTTTTAATCTTGTTGACACCGAAATAATCTAAGGCTGAGAGCATTTCTGTCACGATCCGATCTGTTTTATTTCTCTTTATCTTCATCCGGTGCTGTTGTCACTTAGAATTTTAACATTTCTCGGCCATTTTCAAATGTTGAAGGTTTCTCTTTCACATCCTGAAAAAAGTTATCTGACATATTGGCATTCACTCCATCTTTAAAGTATTTTTTGGGTTTTATAACATTAAAGAAAGATCACAGATAATTTTTTTTATCCTGATCATACTGAATAAATAATTCACCATATGATTCATCATATATCTGATAATTAGTACGTTCGTAGTTTGCAATCATCGAAGAGGTAAACTGAAAAATCAAAACAAAAACGACAAAGCATTCAAGTAAACCTCTGTCTGATACTTCATATAACCAGTTAATGCACTCTCGTTTTGCCAACTTTTAAAATCTGAAAGAGAACTAAATGACCACAGCCCATAAAACTGATTTATACGCCCTTCATTTACAATTCTCGGAGGTGTAAAATCTACTAAATGAATACAAAATATGTGAGGCGTCTAAATGATTAGTTATTTAACTTTTCATATAACTAAATGGTAGGTTATTTGTTTACAATCATCGCAGAGGTATAACAAGCTGAATACATATTTGAGAGACGACACATTCAAATAATCTGCTACCTGACTCCTTATAATTGGTACTATTTTGGCTTACCATTATCGGAATAGTGAAAGGGACTGAATGAGTACTGAACATCTAGAGACATTTAAAAATCTGCTCTCTGACACTTCACACTTTTTAAAATTATTTCACCCCAATCAAGGCATGAATGCTTCTAGTACACAGAGGGCTACAGAGAGTGAAAGTAAAAGTGAAAGTGAAAGAAAAGGTTGAGTATAGGGAGGTTTGAAGAAATGATAAAAGATGAACGGGTTTCAAGAAGATGGAAGATGGTAATTGACGTTGCATTTACATTTTTGACGATTGTAATTTTCAGAGAAGTAAGTAAACGGAAGAGTATTCCAAAGGTAGGAAGTTGGAGTAGAAGTGGAGGTTGCATTGAACTATTTCAACAGTAAAACGGTTGGATTTAGATAACAATCTAGTAGTACGCTTAAATTCATGCAGTCATTCATGCCTACTTGGGAAATTTCTGCCTACTTGGGAAATAATGACATCAGGAATATCATTGTTGACGATCAGAATCAGCGTAGGACCCAGGATAGAGCTCTAGGGGGACACCGCATTCATGTGAAAGGATCTAGAAACGAGTCCGTTCAAAACGATCTTCATTTCACAATTTGATAGGCATAATTAAACAATCGTCTTGTAATACCGTAGAAGACCGGCGTGCCAAACCCTGTCAAACGCCTTCGCGATATCTAAAGCCATAATAACTAATTGTTATACTCTTGGTTTATGATTGTCAGAAAAGTAAAACAAATCAAAGTCATCTAATACTCCGTCATCTTACTTGTAAGGCTCTTGGTTTGCAATGATTGGAAAGGCCAAACGAATCAAATGAGCGATGAACAAAGACGTTTAAATAATCAAACTTGGTTTACAATTATGGGAGAGATAAAACCAACCGTGAATTATACGAGTTATGGTAAAAATCAATCAAATCAGTACTGAAGCGACTTGGTGTTTTCAAATAATCCATCATCTAACTCTTTATATTAGTAATTGGCTTACTCTTGTTTTACATTAATCGGAGACGTAAAACGTACTAAATTACTGCTGAATAGACGAGACATTAAAATGATGTGTCACTTTTTGAACATTTTAGCTAGTTTCTGTTTTCCTAGTTACAAAAAACTTTTCAAATATTTCGTGAGTATTTACAGATTGAGTTAAAATTTCAGAAATGAGGGCCAACAAATTTTATTATAATTACATATCGTTGTAATAAATATAACTATGATTAAGATACTAGTTTATAATTCTGTCAATAACATTTGCTTTTTTAGTCGGTCATAGCAGTATCTTTCTATTCTAGAATGATAAAATGGAAACAATTTTACAAATGAAACCCATCCAAATTATAAATCATGTGTGTTATGATGCTTTAGTATTTGTCAATATTTCTGAGATGAGGTAGTATATGCAGTATTTACATTATTCGGACTATTGTCCTCATCTTTGTTGCCATTTGTACGACGTTTCGGCTGTTGTACGCTCCGGCCTTCTTCAGGTGCTAGGAATTTCGAAACGAACCCTTTATAACAATCACTGGGCATATCATCCTCATTCTTTGCGTAAAGCCCCGATTAGACTCCTGAGTTATCCCCCTCTAAGCCTGAAAGTTATTTGTTCACCACTTCTGTAGCCTGGTATTGAACTCATAACTCTAACAGTTAAGTCATGAACTAACCAACATCTTTATCCACTGGGCTTTAAAGCTGAAGAAGGCCGGAGTGTACAACAGCCGAAACGTCGTACAAATAGCAACAAAGATGAGGACAATAGTCCGAATAATGTAAATACTGTATGATGCTTTACTGTTGTTCATAACTGGCTACGATTACGGAATATCTAACCTAAAATTTTCTTCTAACCGCTGCTCATTGCACGGTGTCTACATTTGGGAGTATATGTCTGAAGATATATTTAAAAACTAATCAGATGAATTATACACGGAAATCGTGGTAATTCATAAAAGAAACGATGTATATGAAAAGAAGATTAACAATTTTTTTAATTTAATTATTTTATGCATTGGTGACAGAAAAAATATTTGCACTCTAGTTGAGGTGTAATAGGGGGTTTACTATTATTCGTCGTTAGTGTTTTCTCGTAACAAACTAAAATTCTTAAATGAATTATACATCAAAACCGACTCGTGACCTTATGTTCCTAGATAAAATGGCTTATGTAGATAAGTTCTGGAAATTCTCTCTATTTAGAGATAATGATCGATTTACAATTCATGTTAGTTTTATTTAATTATTCATTTACATTATAGCATTGGAAATCTGATTTGTATAAGACGTATATAACGTGGATCAAACGTATATATGAGTGCGTAGTGGAGTTCTCATTCGTAGATAACTTATAAAATAACTCATGAGTCCAGAGAATTTAAGCGAGCAACAAGTGCTGTATATATATATATATATATATATATATATATAAAATCACAACCAGAGACAGAAAGAGAGAGAGAGAGAGAGAGTCTGCAATGGATAAAATTTTCGTCT
>JBBBDQ010000833.1:2065000-2070000 GCA_037127315.1 Ascarosepion bandense
TACATTAGGCAATTTTAAAGTATATTTCGATATTGTTTCAATCCCAGTCAACATAATTCACTTTCTGTTAATTATATCTGAAGAATTGTAAAATAAAATCTGTTCTGAATTTAAAACATCAATCAATTGAATTTCTTTGAAAGTTGTTTTAATGTGAACAAAATTATAAAAAATTATAAAATATATTATTCTTCTAAAAACTAACTGATACAATCTTAATTTACAACTATAGGAACAATAAAACACATTTAATGATTGAAATACAACATTAATTCAAGATTTCTTACCAATGAAAAGTGATCGTTTTAAAGATTTGGGAGTTTACCAGATTTTTTACAGTATCTTAGTTCCTCCAACTATTCTCAAATTATATTTACTTTCACTAAATTTTGCATATACTTTCGATATTTACCTATCATTAACTGACTACAAAACGAAGGTTGATTCTTACAATATAAGACTGTTTAAGAGTATAATAATATAGTGTTCTTCCTGTAAATATAAGTTTTTGATCATTTTGTCATTGATTTGATTAAGCAGACAAAAGTCAAATTAATTGAAACGATTAGTAATCAATTCAAGGCAGACATTTACAATTATCTTCAGGTTCAAATTTCTATTCTATTTATAAATGAATAATTTTATATTTTTCTCCCATTTTCCTAGCATATGCAGGCGACGGGATTTGAAATAAGTTTCACATTCTGCTCAAAATTCTTTTATCAATATTTGATTAGAATTAATTTCTCTGTTTGATTGTTCGAAACAAACTCACATCCGACTGATTATTCATCATTTAGTTCCAGCTTAGTTTGTCTTGGTTGGGTTAAGGTAGCATTTTCCGAACTTAGTTAGGTCATATCCGGAGATTATTTCCAAATGTTCCACGCGTGGAATACTTTAACGAACAATAACAGTCAACTAGTTTGGGTTGATGCGAGTTTCTGTTGCCATTTTCTAGACTCGGCATATAGCCATTGATCATGAGCGTTGCCTGAGTTGATGAATGATGATCTACAGTCAGCTGTTTTTGTGTGCGAGCAGTATTCGATGTATAAATTAGGTAACTTTCACTCCAAGGCCTATGTTGCTCTTTACACTAAATAGGTGACCTATTAACAACAATCAGTTGGTGGAAGCGATTCTAATCGATTATCAGTTTAAGAAGTATGATCTTGGATGCAGAAAAAAAGTTCAAGGTATCTCCTTGGCTAGTCGGAGAGTACTATAAAAATAACCTATACAGCGTCCCCACCATGTATACGTACGCATATATGAACATGTTTATGCGTAAACAGTATGAAATAATAAAATAAAATATATCACTCTTATCAAACAAGAAAACTCTGCAATATAGTGTTCAAATGCGAGCACTTAAAAACAATAAATATGAATATGCATGTGTCAGCACATTCTCGCATATACCAAAAATAACTGTTGCTTCATTTTTATATCAGTGAACCGATTTAAGGTTGCTTATCCCAACACTAATGTCTTTTGAAAAGGAAAAAATACCTCTCTCTCTAAAATCATCCAAATTGTTAAAATAAACTTATTAAAATACCTTATATAATACTAATGTTATTTTTTACATTTAAAAAATAACTTTAGTAATATTTGAATCTTTGAAATCTACAAGAGACAAAAATAAATAAAGGTACTGTAAATTAAGTACAGAGACAATACACTAATAACTTGAGTTCTTGCCTTATACTGTAGCTTGATACATAAAACTCTTTTTGGAACAAAGCTTAGAAGTCGTGAATCTTTGCTTTTCGCAAAAGATATTAGTGGGAAGTGATCACAAGCAACCTCACCCGAAATTGAACTTGGCTCGTTAATTACATTAGCCATGTTAATAACTATTACACAAGGTGATTAAAAAAGTAACTCCTTATTTTCTGTATAATGGACACTCCTGTCTAACAATAATTTTACAAGCCGGGATAGTTAATCATACATGAAATAAGGAGTTAACTTTTCCTAAACCAAAGTTGCATTTCTTTTCTTATTTTTTTTTTTTTCTGCGTATGTTAACACTTCTTGTCTTGTGCAGATTTTCTAAATATAACTATTGGGTTCAAAACAAATCATCTGCAGGTAAAGCCAATAATTTATGTCCACTAACAAATAAAAAAAAGAACCTGACAACTTAAAATGTTAGACACATTGAACTTAATGACACGCATTAGACAGTTCATTTTCTTGACTTAGGGAGCAAAATTACTCTGATATGATATTGTATTTTGAGCTTTCATCTTGGAATAACTGTTACAAACATTAGTTTTTTTGACAAAAATATATTATTCAGATAAAATAATAACTTATCGATCAGCTATGTACTTGTAGAATCTCTGATCCGAAGATGTCAAAACAACTAAAAATATATTTAAAAGAATTAAAAGAATTATTTATAAAGACAATGCGAACACTGATATTTAAAGACGGTTACTTGAAGCAAAAGTTCAAAAATGGAGTAATTCTTCTTGCTTTTATAAATTGTGGGTAAAATAAAAGGGTGGACTGGGCTAGAAGAATACTTCTGTATTCAACTCCATGAAGAAGGCAACAAGAAACCGCTTTAGTACATTTATAAAGATGACGTGTAAGGCCAAGATCATTTAGTTTTAAAAAGAACATGGTTAAGAAATATATGTATGTGTAAATAACTAAATTAAAAAACTTGTCAAAATGATTATGCATGTCATGACAGAAGTGGCAAGGAAGGAGTAATAATTCTGTACATTCAAAAATCATTTAGATAATATCGCAGGATTACAAAATGCAATGGTCACTACAAATAAATACATTCTCTTCTACATTATACTATATAAAATTTGCCTTCAGACTATAGAGATAATACTTCGATGAAGTCTGTATTAAACTCTATGGACACAGTAAGGAGACAGAACCTCTAGAACGTAGTCATTATCTCTCTGTCTGTCTATATATATATATATATATATATATATATATATATATATTGACCTATCTTTTTATCTCTTTTTGTTCGTATACGGGTGTGTTGTACTTCGATATTTTCTTCGTTTTTCTCTGTCTCTCTCGAACCCTCTCTCTGTCTGTCTGTCTGTCTGTCTCTCTCTTTCTCTCTCTCTATATATATGTGTGTGTGTGTGTGTAGTATAGTAAAATAATCATTTCCTCTACAAGAGCATAGACGGCGAAAAGATTATATATATATATATATATATATATATATACACACACAAAGAATCTCAAGCTAGCCAAAACCTACCGCGGTTTCACACTACGGCTCGTCAGGGCAAAGGCAAAACCAAAGATTAACCAAATAAATAGACAACCACCAAGACAAGGACGAACCATACCAGTACCAAAACCAGGGTGGGGGGTTAAGGAGAAAAAAAATAAATAAATAACATACGCTAACACACTAAGCAAGGAATTTAATCATATGAAATTTACATTTGTTTAGGATTTCTGTTTTAGCATTAAGTAGATTATGGGCGGGTTCGAACATAGCTATCGCTAATTTCTCCTCACCACATAAATTACAGAATTTACTGCCTTTGTTGTAATCGGGACATTTTTTTTATTATTTCCCATTTCAATATGGGGTCTTTTTTAGTTTTAGTTTTTATGTCCCATATATAATTAGATAAGGTCGTACTGTGTCTGTACTTCTCTTTTTTAAATGAGGTCTTATGATTATAAAACCTAATTTTAAACGAATCATGTGTAGCCCCTATGTACGTTTTAGGGTGTTTATCATTCTCATTTTTATAAACTTTAACCATATAGACTACATTAAATTGGTTAGAATTACCTCTAATGGGGCACTCAGTTTTTATTCTGCAATTACAATTATTGTTAGTAGTGTTGGTAGTGTTTGTAATAGTAGTACTATTTTTCAGTTTTCTTTTCTTACTATTATTAATTATTTTGCCAATATTCGGCAAACAAGAATAACTGAGTTTAATTGTGTTTCTATTAAATATTTTTTTAAGTTGGCTGTCATGGCTAAAATGTTTATCTATAAGGTTGAAGAACATTTTACCAATTTTAAATTTAACTTCCTTGTTAAAGGGGGTGTTAAACCATATTATGTTTCTGGATCTATTGTTATTTTTGCTTTTATTGTTATTTTGGTTTAAAAATTTGAGGGCCTGAGAATGTCCACTTTTTATGAGAGCAGACTGGTAAATTTTCTGATACTTATCAAAAATTTCACCATTAGATGAATTGGTGGACAATCTATATGATATACCATTAGGAATGCTCTTAAGTATATGGGCTGGGTGGTTAGAACTCTTATTAACATATTTAGGGATATAGTTATTTTTAATGTAAGGTGTTATATATCCATTATTTAAATTTAATGTAATATCCAAATAGTTAACGATCTTAATGTTATATTCTATTTCAATATCTAAACCGTATGATTTAAAAAATTTTTGTAAATCCTTTCTAATTTTATCACCTATTTTAGGTGTACAGTCATCTACTATAATTAAGCCATCATCCCGGTATAAACCGTGATTATGGAAATCTATAATAGCGTTTAGTTTATGAAGCAGTAAGCAACCGATCAGCTCCGCCACCTCCGCACCATCATATGCCCCCATAGGATTATCAAATCCCTGGGCATCAGTTTTTTTTACCCATATTTCATCATTGTAGTATAAAAGGGTTTTACGGCAGTGCCAAATTATCTCTAATTCTGCCTCATTGATATCATTATATTCTTTAGCTAATGATAAGGCCTCAGAAAGTAGCTCAGCAGTTATAGAGGGGTAGAAGTCTTTAATGTCGTATTTAACAAAGGCAGATTTCTTATTAATTTTTAGGGATTTAAACCACTTAATACAATCGCCTGTAGACTTCCACTGGTTAATATTGAGGAACATTCTTAAATTGTTACAGATCTTTTGGATAATAATCTTACTTATTTTTCCGAGTTCTGTTTTAGTGGGGTTAAGAAGTCTGAATTCAGGGTGGTTAGGGAACGAACTTTTATGATC
>JBBBDQ010000833.1:2075000-2080000 GCA_037127315.1 Ascarosepion bandense
GTTACCCTGGCAGAAGGGTATGCTTGGGAATCGCCCAAATGTGGATTGAACTTTTAAGTTTTTACACCACGGTCGTTATTCTCATAGAGCAATTAGCGAGATAAAAGTCTACTGGTAGTGTTGTGTACAAGTCCTTTATTGTTCCACGTGTTTATTAACTTTTAAGTTATTAAAACATTCGGACTGACTTCATGTAAATTTCTAACACTTCCTATCTAACTCTCTATGTTGTGTGCTTGTGTTTATGTGTCCAAGTTTCATAACAGCTTCATAATCTATTGATCTTTGGCTTTGTTACTGAGAAAGCGCCCGATTTAAAAAAAATATTTCGGACAGTTTTTATACGAGCCACTAATCCCCCCTCACTCTCTCCCGCTCTAGGTAACTAGAAAAATTACATTTCTGCTAAATGTTTTGTTTGTGGGTGTTTAATCTATAAATTAGATTAGTTTTTAGTTTAGTTTAGTAAATCATGGAAAGAAATAAGATATGCGTAAAAGTTAATTTTGCTGATGTTCCAAATAAAAGAAAGTATTTTACTGGAATTTAAGGACAATCGCCGGTTGAAAACAAACCAAATTACGCCAACTAACAAGGAGGCTTACATATCTGTATATCTGTAGAGTGTCATATATTTGCTTTTAGCATCCATGATACCGAAAAAGGTCTGAGTTAAACTTGTGTAGAATATAAATTATTTGGGCTTTCATTGTGGTTGATATTCTTTCGCAAGAATCCTGAAAAATTCACTATTATTTTGAAAGAATTCGTTCTTGAAAAAAACATTTTGGTTCCTTTTCATTTCTTTTGTTAACATCACGGAACTAACTTTTTATTTATTTTTATTTTTTGAATTTGTTTTTAATTCGATTTTGATTACTACAAATGTAAACAATATTTTGAAATATAAATATTTTAATGTGGCAAAAATATTCGCCATTTCCTGGAATAATAATGTTTTCCGACTCTGAACGAATTCCAGCAGTTGTATCTTCATTTGATTTTTCATTCGTTTCTTTATCGGACTGAAGAAGAAGGCCACGTTTTTTGTTTGTTTGTTTGTTTGTTTGTTTGTTTGTTTGTCTGTTTTCTTTCTTTCTTTTTTCTTTCTCAACTAATAATATATAGAACACTCATAGATCGAAAATTAAATATTCGAATACGGTTTAGACCACAAAACTATTGAACAATTTTCTCAGTTTTGCAATGACGAAGCTTCTTTGCTTCCATTTATCATTTTTCTTGTTTTTAATTAATTTCGATAATCTTCTCTCTCTCTCTCTCTTTCTCTCTCTCTCTCTCTCTTTCTCTCTCTCTCTCTTTCTCTCTCTCTCTCTCTCTCTCTTTCTCTCTCTCTCTCTCTCTCACTCTCTCCATATATAGGAAGATGAAAAAGTCCTCACAAGGATAGGTTAGATATAAAAAAAATTATGCAAATAACAAACTGAAGATATTTTAAAATGTTTTTTTGCTTGGAAAACTATAAAGTTGATGGCTTATTTATTTAATAATTTAAGTGGATTTAACTTTTTATCAATTACTGATGGTGCAAATTATAGTTTATTTTTCTCTTAGTATTTCTTTTAGCTTCAGTTGATTTTTATTTTTTTTTAAGAGCTAAAGAATTTTGCAATTTCTTTAATTTTACGCACACACATATAAGTTAGCACTTATATCACACTGATTTTAGGCAAGATAAAATGCAAACATTATAATATGCAGCTGATTTTTGGCGCACAATAAGCCGGTACCTTTAACGTCAGATAATTTGTTTAACATATATGTGAGAAAGGAGAGAGTGGGCCAAAATCAGTATATACGTGCGCATTCATGTGTGTGTGTGTTTGTGTGTGTGTGTGTGTGTGTGTGTGCTTGTGTGCGCACGCGCGTGTCTGCGCACGCGCATGTGTTCACACACGCATGTGTGTGCGTGTGCTTGCGCGTTCGTTCGTTTGTAAAACTGTATGTATAAATTTGGGTATTTATGTACTACTAACTTGAGTATATTATCGTATTTGTAAAGATATACCTACAATAATAATACACATGAAACTCGAATAACTGCTTTTATACCTTTTATGTCTGAGTTGGAGCGCATATATATATAATATAAATAATGCATATACATATTACTTACTAATGTATGTATGTATTATTTATGTCTAAGTGCTAATACATCTATAAAAATAGAAATACACATGCGCATGCATAAATGCCTAAATTCATTTAGCTTCTATTGAAGATAGAAAATTTAATACTTATTGTGTATGAATTTAAAAATTGTTTTGTTTAGTTTAAGTAAAGGGCTTATTAACATAAACCTAAAGTAAATGTAATTAAATTCATAATATTTAGTCACTATATCTTTTTATTTAATTCCATAAAATTCAAGTCTCAACTGCGAGTTTTTATTTGCATTTCGTTTCGTTAGTTTTGTGTCCTTGCTACATGTTTTTAAAACAACCAAACTATGAGGAGGTGGAGACTGCACTGAAAGCGCCGGAGGTTGTCTGAGTTATGGCCACGACTTTAGTATTGCCGCCATAACATTCAGGGTAGCATACATGGATGAAGAGGGGCTGGCTGCTGAATTCCTTCTAAACTAGGGTTGGCTATTGGCCTGGACCATAAAATACTACCATCACTACCACTATCATTCATAATAATAATGATAACATTAATAAAAATTCTCATTCTCATTCTTCTTATTATTATAATTATTATTATTAGTAGTAAATTTACCAATATAATGTTGGTAGCAACGATCATGTCGATGACGACTAGAGCGACGATGATGATGATAGAAGCATATCTCTCTGTCTCTGTCTCTGTCTGTCAGTCTCTTATAACCGCTTCAGTGCAAAAAATAAGCCAGAAATGAGTAAAAACTGTTTGTAGCGCTATTTTTCCCTATACTTCTCGGGATGCTTTCTTTCTTTCTTTCTTTCTTTCTTTCTTTTTGTCTGTCTATCTGCTTATTTACTGATTTATTTCTCGCTCATGGCTGTGTGTGAAGGTGTCGTAATTAAGTTACGACTATAGGATGACCAATATCGTAATTATTAAGTAATATGCTCTTCGTTATTGTTTTTAAGAAGAAAAATAATTACATAACAAAAACAATATTACATTAAGTAATACAAATAATCATAATGATAATAATAATAGAAAGGGCCTAACCAAAAACCGAAAAGGAATGTAGGATATCATTAATCAACAATCAATACTGGTGCACTTGGAATCGTCCCATTGAAAGATTGCATATCCCAAGGAAGAATCGAAACCCTCCAGAAAATAACAAATAAAATCAGCTATAGTATTGATGAGACTTGCTGTTATTCAGTGAATTCTGCTGATTATTACTGAAGTATTTAATTATATTATATACATTGCATATGTTTAACTCTGTCCAGTTTGTCGATTGTAATACTTGAAAATATCGCGCTCTATGTTTACCTTTTCTTCATTTCGGTCGTTTACCTTTGGAAAAGTGCTATCCAAACGACTAGCGATGGAAACAAGTATGATATATATTTGTTTTATGTTATTGTATGCATATTTTAGCCATTTGCACGAGCCAGAATTGAAACTGCTCTATTAGTGTCTCCGAACATCACTAAACTTGAATATGTGTATGAGTTTTCTCATATCTGTTTTTCTTTCTTTTTGGATAAATTTTTTGCCAGTTTAATGATACTTTAATATGTCACAAGAAAGAGTAAAAGGTATAGAAGCATAGAAGTAATTTGAGATTTCTAAAGGAGCAATTATTGATAGACGAAGTATCCATGTAAAAAAGTTGAATTTATTCACTTTTATTGTAACACAAAACATAACAGAAAAAACTAGTAACGACAAGAGTGGCGGAGATTTTATCCATTTTTACCAGAATAATTTATTTATAAATATTTTGTATAATTTCTCTGTTTTTAAACGTTCTTCAAAAGAAACGTTTATCTAGTGTAGACCACCAATTATTACTGCTGTAAACTCTCAGTGCATAAATATTGATGATGATAATATTGATGATGCTAACAATAAATGATATCATAACAAACCTGTTGTTGGGGGGTTTGCAGTTCACAAGATAGTCATACTGACCATGATTTCTCTAATAAGTTTAATCTTTACTGAATGCTAGATGACGCTAGACTAGCCTCAATTCTACATACAGTTAGTTATGCTATTATGATTGACAATAGTCGTTCTTAAAACGAATGATCTAGCATCATTAAATAGCTACAATGTACCAAACTCATATAGACTTTTTTTTTTAAATAAATAAATAAATGGAACATTAATATGGGCTGTAAAAACAAAATTATTGAGATTAATAATAAGACAAAGACAGCTATAACGATGAAAATCAGCACTTGCTGATTTTAATGTCATGAAGACACGACAGATAGCGCAGATAATAATAATAATAATAATAATAATAATAATAATAATAATAATAATAATAATAATAAACAGGCCAGACATTATTGTTAAAAACCAGAAGGAGAAAACTTGTCTATTAATTGATATGGCTTGTCCAGCGGATTGTAACATAGCAATCAAGGAATTTGAAAAACTGTCAAAATATAAAGGCCTGGAAATTGAGATAGAAAAAATGTGGAAATTGAAAACAAGAGTTGTGCCAGTGATAGTAGGTGCACTTGGAATGATAAAAAATGGAACAAAACAACACATTGAAAGAATCCCTGGAAACCCCAGCTTAAGAGATATACAAAAAATTGTCTTATTAAGTACAGCCCACACACTAAGGAAAACTTTATCTATGTAATGCTGGAGATGAAAGGGAAGATAGAAAAACACGAAATGGAGCCATAACAACACGCCACTACCTGCCTTAGGTCTCCCCGCAGACTTGGTTGGTAGTGAGACCAAAGCAGAAATCGAAATATGATGAAAAATGACATAATAATAATAATAATAAAACCATTTAAAAATGATCAAAGTGTACTTATTTATATATTTCCTGTCCCCTATATTAC